>PYHX02000158.1:77143953-77170859 GCA_004302925.2 Cochliomyia hominivorax | reverse complement strand
TTTTGAAATCATTGTTGAACAACTCATGCAGAGTCGTCCATAAGTTTCCCAGGAACAATAATTTTTGAGATGATGTGACTTTACTTTCCGAATAGACTTCGTTTATTATATCATCCAGAACGATGGTGTGTAGTTGAACTCCATTTATCTTTATGCTTTCTATCAAACAGTTTGAATTGAAAGTACAGGAAAGTGCGCCATTCACGAGGGAAAGAACAGGAGAGTACGCCTTTTTCTTCTATTCTGTTTCAGATTATTACCATTTTCAGCCATATTTGAGTTTTAATATGATAAAATTTGCATTTCAAATAGAAATGCATTTTTTGGAATTTTATAAACGTAAATTCCAAATTTTATAAAGATCATTTCATAATAGTACTTTTATAGTGGCCTCTATTAAATAAAAAAAAACAAAAGTGGATCGGCATCATAAAACTGAACCCTAATATTTTGCTTTCATAAGACATACATAGATATGTAATTCTAAACTAAACCTTATATTAACACTAAAATTTTTCCAAATTTTTGGACTTCAAAGTGTTTTTTCAATTTTTTTTCTTTTATTGGAGTTAAAGTTTTTGTAGACCGATCTTCTGGAAATTTAACACTCATTTTTATCTAGTTCAAATTTTATTTAATCGATTCCAAGTGTTTTGATAGTGGCGTATGATTATTATATTATGACTAATTATTATTAATCATACGTTGGCATTCATAGCAATGACTGAAAACAAGTAAGTATGCTACATTCGTCTATGTTAAATCTTTAATACTTTCTACCACGATCAATTTAGAAATTTCCTTTGACAGTTTCAGATATATGAGACATTAAGAATTTCGTTTGTAAGGGATCTACCACTCACCGTGCCCAATCCAAAATGTTGTTAATTTTAATTTGTTGTTATTATATATTTCAGAATATTTGTATACATTCTAAATTTTAAAATATCGGTCCATAATAGTCTTTATATGAGACTCAGTGTGCATATTTAATTCTTTTAATAGTGGCGTATAATTATTATTATATTATGGTTAATAATTAATATTAATCATACGCTGCTAAATTCGTATTTATAATAATGAATGAATCAGACCAAATAATAATGCTATACTCAGTTCAGTCAAATCTATGATATTCTTTACCACATGCATACGTGTATGAAGTTTGTTGAAGCATTTAGACAGACAGAGTTATAACAGTTTGCTTCATATATAAAGCGAAATATCTTTTATACGAATACTGAGAGTCAGAAAATCTTACATGATATTTTCTATAAATTATCCACTTAATTTGATGATTCTTGGAATAAAAAGATGCATTTAGCTGCTAATTATAGTTGAATGTTGTTTTAATTCGATAAAAAGTTTTTGAGAAGCTGACGAAAGTATTTGGTCTAAATTGCGAGGCTGCCTCGGACATTGTTATATAACTATAACTTTTTTACTAGACCGATTTTGATGCCTTTAAATAGAAAACTGCTTAAGGTAACAAACAAATTTTATTAAAATCGGTTTATGATTACGATCGCGGAAATATTTCTAACAGACAGACAGATATGGCTAAACCGACTGAGATTCCGATATGATGCAAAAACATAGGTGATCCATAGAGTATATGTTTTGGCGTCATATCATCTTGTATGTAACGCCAAGAATTTCATACGAAATTAAAAATTTAATATAAACTCTGAAATCACTTGTGATGGAAGAAGTAGAAAAGAACTTATGAAATTTAGTCAATCAAAACAATTAAGAGTATAATAGTCGGTTAAGATCGATTATAAGCGTAGGCTACGCTATTGCGCAGGTATACAAAAATATGGATCGATCCTCGGTGAATCTAATTTTACAATTTGTGGTAATATAAAATATATTTATTCAAAATATTTTTTCATGTTCAAAGAATTTAAGGGAGTCTTATCACCCTAGAATAATATTTCGGGAGGACATTTAAATGGGAGCTATCTAAAATATTAGATCGAAAATGATTGCTTTCAGTAGGCTTCATCCTAGGAATGTATTTTACAAAGCATGAAGATTTCATCAATTTATATTAAATTGTGTTGCAGAGTGCGTAGAACATTTATATGGACATCCAGCTGGCACTAGACAAAGCGATAGGCAGACATCATTTAATAGGCTTAGAAAGTGATTCTGGGTCGAACGGTATACTTAAATATGGGTATGATACAATTTTCTCTGTATGTTACAAACGTCAGCAAAAACGCAGAAAAGGATCTGAGTATTGCATTATTATATTTTTTACTGCTGCAACAACTTAAGGTTTGACATTTCTGTATAATTTTTATATTTCCGAATTATTTTTATTTCACATGTATTTGTAAATATATGTGTATGTATAACATTACATACACATAAACATTTGTACTGAATCATTTGTATGAGTATTTTTGTTTTATTTATTCTCATTCTCATTTTTTTGTTCGCATGACTTATAGATATTGTGTTTTACATAATGTATGTATTTATTTATGTTCAAAAATAAAATTTATGACATTTATCCATTGTCATAAATTGTTGCAATGACATTTGTGCAATAATAATAACAACAACAACAACTAGTACTACAACAAATGCTATAACAAATACAAAATAATAATAACTGCAGTTAAAATTTTAACAACCAATTGTATTTTATCGTATCATATCGGGTTAATATTCTTGCCATGGGTTTTGTTGGTTTTGGCTGCCTGTCTGTTACGTATGTTCAAGTAGTCAACGCTTGATAGCTTGGCATTTTTTGAAAGTGTGATGGCAAGCCAGTAAATGAGAGTTGGAGACATAAATAGAGATAGAGAGAGAGAAAAAGGGTAAAGAAAGATATATATATTCATAAAATATAAATACAAGAAGTCATATCGGTCTGTTGCTTATTTATGTTATAGACATAAATATTCTATGGAACTTTTGGGATTATTGGGTGGTCAATTTATGTTTTATTAATATGTATTTGTAACTATGAGTATAGATGTGTGTGTTTATGTTTCTGTGCATGTTTGTATCTGCTGGCGATTGTATTCATAAATAATTTTAAACATAATGATTTATGTCTGTAATATATTTTGTTTATTAGTTTGTCAATTAAAATGGTCAAACAGGCAACAATGACCATAATGAGGCTTTTTGTTAAGTTAATTAATTTATATGATTTATGAGAATTATTTTGGAAAATATTATTATTAGGTATTTTGTAACGACTGTTATATATAGTTATAAATTTTGTGGTCATTTCCAAATATAGTGATGACAGGTTGATAGTGATAGTTTTTTCGGAAAATAATTCCAAAATATTAATTATTTATTTAAAGTTGTAATTAAATAAAGCAAAAATTTTTAATGGAACTTTTTTGAGAAATATCAACTTTCTGAGTAAGATTTATATTGTAAATTGACTTTGTATGTGAAACAAAATCTAGATTTTTTGAGTCAAATGAAATTAATTGTTTATTCAAAATTATCTTCAATTATTACTGGAATCATGGAGTTGATACAGACAACAGGGAACTAAGAATGTTCTGACGGTTTTCATTGTATGTCTAAACATTCGAGCCCATATATGATATTTCACAGGGCAAATAATTAAATCTAATATTGTTCAATTACAGCGCCTTGATCGCAGCATGTCTGTTAACTAGGGAGGTCCGAGAGGACCTTTTAAAAATTACTTCATTTGAAAACATTTTTAAGCACTCTTGATGAATCTCCTTTTTCTGAATATATGAAACAGGATACTAAATGACCATTTAAAATTATGACCACAGAACAAATGCTCACAAAAAAATATTTTACCCGTGCTTGTGCATATTTTCGGAAAAGTGTAATCTGAAGATAAAAAACGGAAATATCTGTAATTCTTGGTTTATCAACATAAACGAACTTTAAAAATCCACTTCTAGTAAATTTCCTAAAAAACGACGTGTTTTAAATATTTCACACAACGGAGATCTTGCCAAATTGGTAGACCTTCACAGTAACAGTTCTTCAGATATTCGATTTCTAATATTTTCTTTGAATAGAGGGTACATCTCCCCTTGACCCTAACCATTCTAAATTTTTGAACATATAATAGAAAATGATCGCATTAATATTTCTTAAGATTTTCAATAATTGATAGTTTTGTTTGGGGCTATATTTCACCGTGATCCAATTCGTCCTACAATTAGTCCAATGAAGTATTTCCTTTAGAAAGTGGTATAAACCACCACGTTCGCTGTAATAGTTTTTATACATTCAAAAATAAATAATGGCTTTGTGTGGAGCCCATTAAAGCTTTCTAACAACAGTATTATTTTCACGTTCTCGCTATAATAGTACCTTAGATATTTACCTCGATCTATCCGCTCTAATTTTTTTCGGGGAATCTATGTCACAGTAGCATTAGTGCTACTAAATTTTAATAATAACATAATTTAAGACTTCCAAGTATACAGGAAGACATTATGAAAATTTTAAGAAAACATAGGTAATTAACTTGGAAAGTGTCGCTCCCACATACCTAGACTTTTTCCAGTGAATTAGTTAAATATTTTTTGGAAAATGGAACCCCCTCATGGTCTCACTATAAATTTACTTTAAGTTGTTACCAACACTAGGGTTTAATATTTAACATTTAAATTTAATTTCAAGTATATTTATTATACCCTCCACCACCACAAGTGGTGAGGGTATATTAAGTTTGTCATTCTGTATGTAACGCCAAGAAGGAATCATCTCAGACCCAACAATGTATATATATTATTGCATCAAATCAAAAACTGAGTCGATTTAGCTATGTCCGTCTGTCCGTCTGTCCGTCTGTCCGTCTGTCTGTCTGTTGGAAACATTCTCACGCCTAGAATAATTGACCGAATTCAATAAAACTTGGCCACATTGTTTGTTATTGTCCTAAGCAGTTTGCTATTTAAAACCAGCTATATCGGTTTATAAGCAAGGAAGTTATAGACCGATATCTGAAACAACCTCAAAATTTCAAAAATGAACTCTTATAATTTCTTCTAAAAATGTAATTGGACTTAAACAAAAAATTAATTTTAGCATACAATTACACGTGCTTCATCATCGTGCCAAAAATTATCAAAATCTGATTAACCGGAAAAAAGTTATAGGCTATAATATCCAAAATTTTGATACACCCCAAACTCTTTGTGCCATATGGGCCGCAATTTTTAAGATAATTTACTAAAATTTGTCACAACTAATTCTTAAACCATTCTTAATATATGTTAAAAATTTTATTAACATTGGTCCATATTTTGATATAGCTCCCATATAACGCCCTTTCCCGGAATATGATTTATAGCTCATAAAACTCTTAAATTTGAACCAATTCTATTGAAATTTGGCACAAATAATTGTTTAACTATTCTACATATATACTATAAATTTTATTCACATGGGTCCGTATTTTGATATAGCTCCCGTATAAGGCCCCTTCCCGGAATGTGATTTATAGCTCATAAAACTCTTAAATTTGAACCAATTCTTTTGAAATTTGGCACAACTAATTTTCTAGCTATTTTAAATATATGTTATAAAATTTATTAACATGGGTCCATATTTTGATATAGCTTCCATATAAGGCCCCTTCCCGGAATATGATTTACAGCTTATAACACTTTTAAATTTGAACCAATTCTTTTGAAATTTAGCACAATTGATTTTCTAGCTATTTTAAATATATGTATTAAGTTTTATTTACATGGGTCCATATTTTGATATAGCTCCCATATAAGGCCCCTTCCCGGAATATGATTTATAGCTTATAACACTTTTAGATTTGAACCAATTCTATTGAAATTTGCACAACTAATTTTCTAGCTATTTTAAATATATGTTTTAAACTTTATTAAAATGGGTCCATATTTTGATATAGATCCCATATAAATCCTCTTCCCGGAATATGATTTATAGCTCATAAAACTCTTAAATTTGAACCAATTCTATTGAAATTTGGCACATATAATTTTTTAACTATTTTAAATATATACTATAAATTTTATTCACATGGGTCCGTATTTTGATATAGCTCCCATATAAGGCCTTTCCCGGAATGTGATTTATAGCTCATAAAACTCTTAAATTTGAACCAATTCTTTTGAAATTTGGCACAATTATTGTTTTAACTATTTTAAATATATACTATAAATTTTATTTACATGGGTCCATATTTTGATATAGCTCCCATATAAGGCCTCTTCCCGGAATATGATTTATAGCTTATAACACTTTTAGATTTGAACCAATTCTATTGAAATTTGCACAACTAATTTTCTAGCTATTTTAAATATATGTTGTAAACTTTATTAAAATGGGTCCATATTTTGATATAGATCCCATATAAATCCCCTTCCCGGAATATGATTTATAGCTTATAAAACTCTTAAATTTGAACCAATTCTATTGAAATTTGGCACATCTAATTTTCTAGTTATTTTAAATATATGTTATAAATTATATTAACATGGGTCCATATTTTGATATAGCTCCCGTATAAGTCCCCTTCCCGGAATATGATTTATAGCTTATAAAACTCTTAAATTTGAACCAATTCTATTAAAATTTGACACAGTTAATTTTCTAGCTATTTTAAATATATGTTATAAATTTTATTAACATATAAATATGTGTTATAAATTTTGTTAAGATGAGTCCATATTTTGATATAGCTCCATTATAACGCCCCTTCCCGAGTAAATAAAGACCAATTCTATTTAAAGTCGACACAATTATTTTGCTAGCTGTTCTGAAGATATTATATTAATTTGCCCAGTATCGGTCCAAATTTTCCTATAGCTCCCTTATAACGGGATTTTCCGGAAAACGGATTAGAGTTTATAAAACATTTAAATAAAGATCAATTCCATTAAAATTTACCACAATGATTTTTCTAACTACAATCAAAGTATATAATAAATATGAGCAATCTTGGTCCAAATTTTGCTGTAGCCCCCATATAAGGCCCTTTCCCGGAAAATAGTTTTGAGCTTATAACAAGCATATTTTTTGTTTTTATACGCTCCACAGTACAAGTGGTAGAGAGATAATATTAACTTTGTCATTCTGTGTGTAACGCTAAGAATGAATTATTTCAGACCCCATAATGTATATATCCTTACATCAAGTCAAAATCTCAGTCGATTTTCGTCAATCTCTTTGTCTGCTCACATCCGCAAAAATTAACAGAGCTCAATGAAAATTGGTAGAAAAAAGGCAGTTAATAGAAAAATTTTATAGCTTAAATTGTAACTAATTTTATGACTAATTAAGTATTTCTGTGTTATATACATTTGTGAGTATATGTGTGTCTATGGAACCTAACGTATTAACTTTACACGAATTTGTGGTGGAGGGTATTAAAGATTCGGCATAGCCGAATATAGCATTCTTACTTGTTTTTTTATTAAAAATATTTTTGACATAACGATAAGAACCTACAATTAATGATGATTAATGAAAGTCCAAGTTTTTAGAACGAATAACTGGTAAATAAATTATATCGAATTGAGTTAGTACTTTAACATTTATTCGAAAAAAGTTGAACTTTGAACTTTGATAGATTCCAGGAGGGAAAGAATTTTAAAACTTTGGAGAAAATCAAGTTTAAAACTGCCGTATTAAATACGTGTAACGAATTTGAGCGAGCTCGGATAAGGTGGGGTACGAAGCGTTGTCGAAAGCGAATGAAATAATCCTTTAAATGATATTTGATTTTTATAAGGGTTAACTGTATTTATACTATCCGTTATAGATTTTTTCAGAAAATAAGTTTCTTAGTAAAATTACAAGGACAATGTCGACATATCAGTTCTGTAAATATTAAATATGATTTTTATGGTAGAAACCTCAATGACATTCTTGGAAAAAACCCAAGGATTATTTTAAGATTATTGAAATATAATTGAGAGATTTCCTACTATAACATCCTAACCAAAATGTTATACAGTTTTTGATTTACATAAATGCAAAACTGGTTATTCTCACCTCTTAAAGATACTTAACTCAAGCCAGATTGTATATTCATTATATTTAGGTTAACCGATTCTAAAGTAATATTTTCTAAAAGTTGTGAAGTTTTAATTTTCGACGAATTTGCTAATGATTGGGTAAAATATTTTATAAAGTACCTATACTTTTGCAGCGCAAAAGGAGAGAATTACAAACATGTTCTATTTATATTTATGTTATTTTGTTAAAAACATTAATATTTTTATTTTGTTATAAATTAATAAATTTGTTCTAAGCTCCGTTTAAAATTTAACCAAATTTTCACAAATCTCAATCCATTTAAAATTTTACAAAAATTCTTATTGGCCCCTACCACATTTCCTGCACATTCAAAAGATATATATATTCAAAAATAAAAATACAATATTCATGAATATTTTCATATTTGGTTGTCATAATTTCTTCATATTTCTTTTTTTTTAATAATTTTGCATAAAAGAATTATTATGCTGACAATAAATGCAAGAACGTTAAAAAAATTTAATTTATGATCCTTATAAATATTCCGCAGTTATTTGTTTACAAGGAAACAGTAAAATTGCAAAGAAAAAAGGAGGAGAGAAATAAAAACAAATAAAAGAATGGAATATTAAGGAGTAAACAACAATAAGCGTAAAGTGGTTAAAAAAGAACAACAATATTCCAAGAAATACAATAAAAAACGTATGAAAGCTTTTTGAATAATGTTTCCAGACACATATAGACATATACACTTTATAATGCCATAACTACCACAACTACAATTGTAATATTTGCAAAAAAATACATACACATAGGGTGTTGTATATAAGAGTTATTCTCTTTTTTTCTAGATATACAGTAAAAATGCGTTAAGGTGATTTATGTATATCCTTGGAGAGCAGGAAAAAAAGGATATGAATTTTATTACACTTTAACTTGCCTCTACTGGAATTCTCCAGTTACACATTTAGTTGTGTGCAAAAAAGTTTTGTATGTACTTGTAGGGCTTGGCAATCTTTGCATTTATAAATTGCTTTTGGGAAGCGTAGAAAAAAATGGTGAGCAAATTTTTAAAAAAAAATTTTTAAATGTGATTTTATTATATCAAGGTTAAGGTTTTCATAGTTAAAATTAAAAAAGTGATGAGAAGCAAATATTTCTGGAATTTAATCGGTGCAAAATTAAAAGCTTTGCTATAGAATACCACTTTTTGGAAATAAATGGAGTAGTCACAAGAAAAGACATCAATATTTACAAACTTTTCATTGATTTTTTTTGGTACCCTTTCATTGAAGATATCTGCTTTTAAAATTATCACTATTTCAAGTACCTTTTTGGGTTCTTCACATTTCCTTTGCAAAAGCTCATTATTCAAAACTCCAAACTATTTCTAATATTAACTCCTGTTGGTGCAAAAACAATGTTGATATATGTTTTCATTCCAGGCTTTCTTTATGTAATGATATAAAAGAATGTTAATGTTTAGCGAATATGGGGAGATTGCGTATCAGCACAGCATCATAGTAATTGTTTGTGATCCGGTTAATTTACTTAGATGATGACAAGCAATTTTATAATATTAGATGCATGATGTCAGGAAATGGGTGAATATTATGAAGCTTTATACTTACCTATTTATCTTTACTTATTGAAACTATCCGATATGGGCCTCACAATAACTATCCAAAGTAATTGTTCTACAGTATGAAAAGTTTTTCATAGGACAGTTAAATCGGCCCTACAAAGCCTTGCATCTAAATCTAAATGTATTGCAAATGAATAAATAGATATTTTAATCTCATTCCTTATGTACCATGGAGGTTCCTAGGAATTTGCATCCTCTGGATAAGAACGATACTTGAGTTTCTGATCATTCTACATAGTTTAATGCTATAAGATCAAATAGGTTTTACAGCGGTTTTTACAGGATGACTCTTTTCAATGCATTGTTCAGATGGACTTTTAATCAGCCAGTTAGGAATAGATTATTTCAATTTCATTTCGAGCCTCTTTGGGAGCAAGAAGTAAAAGAGCTTTTAATCCTTATTTTCTGAGAACCATAAAAGTATTGGTGCGAAAAGTTCTGTGTAAACTGTGATAAGTGCGAGTAACTGGCGCTGGGCAAACATTAAGGTTACATAAAATAGGGACGCATATTTCATTTATTCAATTGTTTGGATAGATGTCTTATGGGAAGCTACCAATCATGATATCCAAAAGGTAAAAAAATCTTGAATCCATATTTTCTGACAACCATATTCAATAATAGCGCTAGCAAACATTGAGTCTCTCTTACCAGAATTTGGACGCCCAATGCATATATGTAGCCTTTATACTACTGGCCAAAAAATAAAATTTAATTAATTAAACTTTTTTTTCAGTATCCAAAAATTTTATATTCTATTATATTATGTTTTTATTACAAACGGAATGACAAAACGAATATCCCTTCTTTACCACATGTGCAAGATATAAAAACTGTATAAGACAGTTGAACATGCTGAAACCTTGATGTGAGGAACGGCAAATTCATGTTTGAAAAGTTGCTATTAAGATTTTATTTTTTCACTACTTTAACTTAATATTGTTTTGGATATGATCCTTGAAAGCGCCTTCAATAAACATATATGGATGTTTGTGGGAACTGCAAGAACATTGCACTGATATTGATTGACAGTCGATGCCTTTAAGAAAATTTTCCACGCATTTTCTTGATATCCAAAATATCTTGTTTAAGAATTTTGTTTACAAAACTGCTACCTTCTTTCTATTTTATCTCTAAATGTTAACCAACACAACTTAGTGAAATTTTAACCTACCATGGCACAACTACACCCAATTATAAAATATGCGTTTGTAATGCAATCAAGACATAAAAAATTGTTTATGTTACTTATGACAGGGAATTAGACTATGAAGCTGCATATACATATGTATGTAGGAAGATAGTAATTGGTAATAAACAAAAACAACAGCAATAACACCAGTTATAAACAACTATAAAATATTACACCCCGATATTGCCAAATCAAGCAGCCAGTAAAATACAAACATACAAACAAACAATATTAACCAAAAGAAAAGGAACAAATGAACGAATGAACCACTAAAGAAGAGAGTATAATATATATAAAATAAAACTGATGGTAGTATAATTTATTAACCAAACCAAAACACATATATTAACTCATACTTCCACATATATAGAGAAGAAGTTATACACACATAAATTCATATATACGTAGCGTATAGTTGTATTCATACACATATTAGCTGCTATCAAGATTTATGTGTCTTGTCGGCATATTGTTTGCGTGGCTCTAAATTATCCTTGATATGTTATAGAGAGTGTGAATGTATGTATGTTTGTTTGTATATGTGAAGTATAAAATACGACTTGACTATGGGGAATTTTCATGATAAACGCATATCAGATGAGATGAGATCACAAATTACTCTCTCTCTACACATTCACTTTTATCAGCCAACTAAATAGTATTTATGTGTGGAAAATATGGTAGACAACACTACCCTATTGTTAGCAAGTACGGTGGCAGATAAAAGTACAATAACTCTTCGAAATTCAAAATTTAAAGAATAAGTTATTTAGATCCACATAAATCATATATTATTGGAATAAATAAGGAATCGATTGATTGGGAGGTAGAAAGCTGTTAACTTCCCATTATAGTCTGCTATATAAAACTATGTAAATCTGCCTAGAAAGAAAATATTATCTGCATCTGAAACAATCTCTACGCTTTAATAACTCGAAAGGTGAAGTTTACTATAACTAGTTTAATTTTGTAAGACGCTGTGTTTTAACCTCTAACTTTTCTTTGCCACTGTTCTTTTATCTGTAAACGTATGGTGAGATTATATTTTAACAATCTATAATATTTTTTACAGTTATTTTTTCTATTATCCTCAATATTGTTCTGCTCAATATACAAATCCATAGTCTCATACACAAGTCCACATAATACAAATTCATGCATATTTATATGTACACATATGTCTGTGTGCATATAAAATAAACGACATTAACGTATGTTATCTGCCACTGATGTGATTATATTTTTCATCATACTTGTTTTAATGGGATTAAAATCTGTGTAAGCGCATAAATCAGGATTCAATCATCATTTTTGTTGTTGTACGTATACTCCTATGAATGCGTGTCTGCATGTATGTGAATGGATGTTAATGTAAGTAAGTGGGTGTAGTTGAATTATGGAAGCCATATTATAAAAGCTGTATGAAAGGATGAGTAATGTATGAAGCTTTAGTTACATTTTCATTTCATACATACTCAAATATTCAGTTAAAGTTATGCATAATTAATGGCCTGAATAAACAAAAAATTGCAAAGGATTTTGTGAGTTGAGGTAATTGTTTTTATAAAAAATTCTCTTTTAAGTTTATAAGAATTTTATTGAGTTTAGAAGGGAAGTAAAAGAGAATAGAGGAAGGGATTTGATGTTAGATTAGGAAAGATAAGGTTTTAAAACGCCTCTAACGGAGATAGTATAATTGAAAATAATGGATTGCAAAATTTTTGTAGACTATGAAAGAAGTATAAAGTGTATTTTATTGTAGCAGCTTTGTTTATTACATAATTTAAACTCTGAAACTTTTTTGTACCCTCCAACCAGCGTTACCGTTGAGATTTTTTGAAAAGTTGCACAAAAAAAGTATTTTGGAAAATAAAGTCGCATCTAAATGGTGATTTGCGAAACAAAGTCGCCATAGGTTTAATTCACCAAAAATTAAAATTTTTGGAATAGTTTTAAATTATGAATTTTGCACTTTTTCCCGTTTAATGTTGGATTAATCTTGAATATAAACCAATAATTAGGTTTTTACGATTTCGCAGAAGTATCGTTTATTAATTTTTATGATTCTATTGTCTTAATTGTAATTTTTTTCATCTTTAATTTATACAAAATTTATTCATATGACCATTTAATGAAATTTCGTGAAGATTTATACCGAAAGTAAAGAAAAATTCACAAGCAGTTAAAGATTATGATGAGATTGTGCTGAGGCTGAGTTCCAATTTAAGACGCTTTCCCGGAATATGGTTTTAAGGTAATAAAACTCTATGGATCAGTTATGAATATATGTTATTAAATTGGTGAATATCGATCCATGTTTTACTAATTTCCCATAAAAGGCCCCTTACCGGAAAACAGTTTTAAGCTTACGAAAATCTTAAATATGGATCAATTTTATTTAAATTCGACTAAATAACTATTTTTTAATTTTCGTTAATCCACGTATCTAATTTGATTCAAATCTTTAAATAGTTCCAACTAGTGGTCCCTTCTCGGAATATGATTTTTAATTAATAAAGCCTAAATATCGGATATTTGCGGAATGTGTGATTAATGGGAGCTAAAAAAAATATGTGCCGGCCCTCGTAAAATTTCAAACATCAAATTTTGCTAATATTTATCTAATTTTTTTTTAAATTTTAACATAATACCAAATGTATATTTTAGAGTAAAGCCCTTCAAAGTGATAATAGGATGGGTTGTTGCATAGGACCTATGAGATATAAGGAACTATCCTCGTATAATTTTGCACATATTTATAGATTACTATAGGACTTATTTGTGCCAAATTTCGTTAAAATCTCTTAATATTTTGGGCTCTTATGACTTTTAAACTCCATTTCGGTCCCATCAATGACTCTTGATATTTTGCAATTGGAGCTAATATTTCGCCTACAGTCCCCTACTGTCTCCAAAGTCTTCTTAATGATTTCAGTGCTGTGTAACTTTCTACATAAAGAGTGACCCCTCTCAACGTATTCAATGATCAATTGCAAGGTTAAGAATTCCCATAATTTCCACCCAGAACACTCTGCATTCATTAGGTTATCTAAAGGATTACCTTTAGATTACCTGACCTACGTTCATCTTTGAGCAGCCAATGAATACGATATAGTCATCAAATACAAATAATAATACTTGCAGGGCTTTATCCAAAGTCGGCATCAAGTGGTCGTGTAGCCTAACTTTATTTCTTATATGTACTACAAGACTTTATCCTTAAGTAGCCACTAATGTCAGTATTACATATTCCCCCTACTTTCAGCTCTCTTAGACTTAGCAATCCTTGAATATCAAATCCTCTAAAGGTACTACTTTAAACTAACCAAAAACAACTCAGCTACAATCACGTGTAATTTCATTGAAATGTCTTTAACTATTTAAAAGTTCCAAAATTATTGAAAAATAGATTTGGAAACACTGTGCAATGTTTTGTTACGCCTCCACTTGGAAAAATTAATTTGAATAATTTGTTTCTAAATAGATGTTACCTAGAATAATACTTATCCTAATGTGTTCTAAAATATTTTCCAATTGGAATTTCTTATTAAAAGCGATACCCTTAAATGAAATGTTACACATTATTCATATTTTTAACACTAGATGTCGCGTAAGGTTTTATATCATGAAAAAATATAAAATATATAGACAAAATACTCCACCGGGAAATTTTTAAATCTCTTATCGAATAATATAAATCAACGTTACCCAAATTAATTCACTTTGATATTTTATTATATTCTCGCTGACCACTAGTGGTGAGGTGGGTATATTAACTTTGTCACTCCGTGTAAGAATGAATAATTTCTGACCCCATAATGTATATATGGGGTCTTGCATTAAATAAAAATATTCCTATCTGTTTATTGACAGAGCTCACTTAAATGTGGCCCAAGTGTTTGTTAAAGCCCTGAGATGTTTTCTATTTAAAACCAGCAAAATTGGTTCAGTATATTTAAAGATATAGATCGATATCTGAGGCAACCTCTTAATTTCAGCGAACAATATTCGTAAAATTGTCAACTATAAATCGACAAATTAGAATAAAATATATGTACTTCATTACCATTCCAAAAATTATCAAAATCGGTTCAGTAAAATAATTTATAACCAATTTTGTTACAATTAATATTTTGGCTCATTAAGTGTACACAGGTACAAAACAACTTTTATATATTGTATACGTTTGTGAGTGTATGTGTGAGTACGAAATATAACGTATTTACTTTTGAAGATTCGGCATAGCATTCTTTCTTTTTTACTTACGATACCAAAAATATATTGCTGTAAATGAAATTCCAAACTTTTATAATTTGGAAAAAAAAAAATTCTTCATTCTTACTTTTATTATTGCACTTTTACACCAAACCACGTGTCAATTGTTTAACTCAAAACAGACGTTGATTTTTTAGCCCCCTTTGTACCATAACCCCAAAAAAATCAGAACACAAAAACAGAAACTTTTGGTTATTTTAAGTATATAAAATTATAATGACATTAAAGTGGATTTAAATTTCAAATTTGACATGTGGTCAAAAGAAGCCACAGGCTTCCTTATGTCTACAGATTTTGTGGCTAACGTGTTTAATTAATTACTTTTAACAGACATACATATATAGACATGTACATAAATATATATATACAAATATAGATATATCGTATGTGGGGGTATATAATTTTAAAGAGCACTCAAATGTGTGTAATAAATGACTTCAATATTTAATACAAATGAAAATTCATACAAAAATTTTGTAGGGATTTATAAGGTACGTGTATAAAAATGTCTATCAATTTACAGTGACAGTATTTCTAGATGGTGTCAAATTACCAAAAAAAAGAGTATCCTGCATTGCACGGTGGGGAAAAAAACATTTTAATAGAATTCAAATTTCAAATTTTTTAGTTTGATTTACATCATGTTTTGTTTCAACGACTATTTTTTGGTGGAATTTGAATTCGTTAAAAAGCACGCAGTCCCCGGGATCTTCTATAAAACAAACTCTATTATCTTAGTGACGTTATTTCACTTATATTCAATATTGCGTTGCATGAAAATTTGGTCCTGGTATAACAGTTTATTTTGAAAGATTTTCAGACCACATAGGACGAGTAAAATTCGGCATATCTGGAACTATTATATCCCATGTTACCTAACAGAAAACTTTATTAACTTAATGACTGCTTCACTAATATTATAGTTGTCTCTAAAGTAAACATATACCATGGTGCGATTAAATACATTTGTTACATAGAATAAACTCCAAGTCAAATGGAAAAGAGAACCTTTTTTTCTATATAATTGACAGATCACAAATTATAATATCTTTCCAAAAATGTTAACCTCTGTCCCATAGTGCTTTACTTTAGTTGCTTAATACTCTGTCCTACCGAATGACTGACTGAGTTACTGGTTCAATGCCTAACAGGCTAGCTGATCGAATGTTTGGTTGCCTGGTTGGCTGGTTTGCTGTATGACAACATTAGTTGGTTGCCGGGTTGGCTCACTGGTTAGCTGTCCTGTGATTAATGTGTTAATTTGACACCTAACAGTAGCTGTTTGTTGGCTTGTAGAAGAATACGGAATTCAGACAATACGAGGAAGAACAAAAAAAGAACTGAAATTAAAACAAATATATTTCAGTAGATTAAAACGACAGGCTGACAATTTTCTATGTATTGCCTAATCGCATATGTATGTTTGAATGTATATATAGACATAAATTCGAAAACATATTTATGTGTGAACAGCTTAACACATTCACACTTTCATAATTATATATATTTTTATGTATATTTGTAATCCAACACATTAATTTTAAACCTAATGACAGGCATCCTTTTTCCTTTACCTTTTACAGTCTATTGTTGTTATTGTATATTAAAGTTATTGTGAATTTTGTTCCGAAATGACATGTGTGAAATATATAGTATGAGTATGTGTGCAATTGACTGTCGCTTGTTCAGGCGTTTGGCCTGTAGTTAAGTTATTAGGCAATATATATGTATAACTTAACGATTTACACTACACTGACCACTACTCATGTATATTGTTTCAAAATATGTTTTTGTGTGCGTGTGTGTGTGTAATTTGAGATATTTCTATATGATAAGTCATTAAAAACAGAAGACAAATGACTAAACAAAACATTGAGGGATGATAATTAAATTTAATCTTACTTAAAGAAAAATTTTAAACAACTGAAATCAATTAAGACAATTTGATACTTTATTTTCCCTGTCTTAAGGTAATTTAAACTTTTAATTGATATCGTTTCGGGTTTTATACGATAAGCTACTTAAAAATTTTTACTTTTAATTTTTCGTTACATAAAGGTGTATCAAATCAAAAATTCTTTGTCCTTGTTTAATCAGAATATGTAGGGAATATTAATGTTGGATCTTTTTTTGATGTTTTAAATTCATATTTTTCGCGTATTTCATATTAAGATAAGTAAAACAATTTTTATAACTATGAATATTGGAAAGGTGGAATCCTAGGGAAATTAACCACGAAATAAGCTCCGAAAATCCAACTCTTTGGCCAAAAGTCAAAATAACACACAATCTAAAAACTCCAACTGAAAATGTGAAGTAGTTGTCATTCCCAAAATGTGACAAACTTTCCTAAAGCGAATTTTGAATAAAGATTTAAATTCACTGGGTTTCATTAACTTAAAGCTAATTTTTTAAGTATCACATGTACACATCATACGTTTTGGTTGGAGCATCTCTATATTCTGTTAACTTAAATGTTTTATATCTCCAAACAAACGATTGGAGGAAACTATTGAAGGTCTTATCTTTATTTAGGCATTTTATAGCATTTTACAAAAATACTAGATACTTGCTTCAATACTAACTCTGGTCAAAGAAAGACGACCGATTTATCATGATAGTGCAAGGAAATGGATCTCTTTATAATGTAAAACTTGAACACTATAAGCCGTGTATGGATGAAGATATGGTGTTATTGAAAAGGTATATCAGATTAGTTTGGATCTAAAACTTTTTTAAAATCAAGATTACAAAAATTTGTTACGAAAACAATAATGTTTGATTTTTCATGCATCCAATATATGGGGACTCTTTTATAAATTAAAAATAAAAAATTATTATTCGCTTCACCTCCGTTTTTTACGCTTAGAAGAAATTAAAGAACCCATACAGTATACATATTATTGTATCAATTCTAAATCTGAGCCGATTTGATTCCATCTGTCTTATGCCCAATTTAATTGCCCGAGTTTAATGGAACTTGACCACGTTATTTGCTGCTGTCTTAAGCAGCTTGTTGTTTGAACCGGCTTTATGGGAAAATTTATGAAAGAAATAAATATTTGAAGCAACTCAAATATTTCTAAGAACATTTTTAATTCCTTCAACAAAAAGTTAATGTATTAAGACAGAATTTAACTGTTATATACTATAACAATGTGTACAAACTGCACTATCATCGTTCAGATTATCAAAATCGAATTTATTTATAGGTTTAAATATCCAAAATTTTTATACACCCCAAAATCAGTGTGACACATAGGTCGCTATTTTTAACATTATTTTCTAAAATTTGTAACATATATTTATTTCGATATAATAATTAACCCGCAAAACTAGATTGTGATAAGGCAATTATTTGACGTAACTCCTATATAGGATTCTCAGCTGGACTAATTCTATTCAAATTCGGAACAATTGTTATTCTAGATATCTTTAATAATCATTAATAACACATTAACATTATACATAAACAATCTTGTACCATATTTTGCTTTATCTCCCGCATAAAGTCTCCTCCTGATCCTATAAACTTTCCAGTGACAAATTTTTGAGGCGTTTCCAAGTAAACATTCGTGTTGTATTATAATACGGTTTAAATAAATTGGGAGTAACTCAATATTGCTTTGTTTTGGGAGGTATCTCTACCCTTGATCCTATAAGTCCTATATTTTTCCAGTGATGATGTTTTACAGCAGCATAATTGTTGCAAAATTTCAAGACTTTCGCAGTTATATTTCTTTTAATATTCGATCAACATTTGCTCTGTATGGTACTCCTACCCCTGGTTCTACTTATCCAACTTTCTGTCAAGTAAAACAGTTCCTTAAGAAAGTTGTTGGGACCAAAGTTGAGAACTTTCGCTTCTGCTCCTATTCGTTCAACGTTTTGTCCAGTAAAACATTTCCTTGAAAAAGTTGTTGTTTGACATCTCCCACTGTGATTGTTCTTAAAATATTCGGTAACAATATTCGCTTTCTATGCGGGGTACTCCTCCCCCTGGTCCTATCGATTTTAGATTTTTTTTCAAAAACATTTTTTTAAATCTTTTTATATAAAATATATATATATATATATATATATATATATATATATATATATATATATATATATATATATATATATATATATATATATATATATATATATATATATATATATATATATATATATATATATATATATATATATATATATATATATATATATATATATATATATATATATATATATATTTTATATAAAAAGATTTAAAAAAATGTTTTTGAAAAAAATCTACTTAATTTACCACACTGGTCGAGGTTACTACAAACACATTTTTTATTTATGTGAAAATTTTTAAACCTCTATACGCGTTTTGGTAATGGCTTTGTTCGGGTTTGTATGTTTCTGGACTATTTAAAGTCAATAAGATAAAGAAACTGCAACTTAGGTATAAGAATATAATAATATTAGTGGCAGTTATAAAATATTTTAGCGAATATTGTTATTTTCGTGAGAAATTTTTAAATATCCATAAGATTAACTACACGGTTTAAACTAACTAGTAAATCCACCGGAAAAAACATAAAACTGATTTTATTGATTAAATTCCTTTTTCTCATATTTTCGATATGCATAAATCTTAAAAAGAATAACGACAGCTCTTCTTTTTGTTGACACAAGAATAACTACTAGTACCAGTAGCAATGATGCAATTGTTCTCTTAGTCAGTCATTTATTCAGTCCTTCATACAAACATCAATCCATAACATTCATCCAATCATCTCTACAGCACATTCATCTTTTTATCCGGATTTTGTTTTTTTTTCTGCATACATCTTAAATCTCCTTTAGTTTTATATGCGCATTTTTTGTACCCAACACCACCATAGGTGGTTAGAGTATTATGCGGTTGTGCTGATGTTTGAAACATATGGAAAAAGTGGTTACACCCACCTTTAGGTATACCGTTCAACACTTTATCACTTTCTGAGTCGATTTTACGATTGTCTGGGCGCAATGACAAAGCGTCTTAAATTTGAGCGTGTTTGGTTCAATATTTCAGGTACCTCCTATACAAATATTCTCCCGGAATGAGATTTTAAATATAAAGCGATATTGTTCCTATTCCCCATACAAGGCCTCTTCTTTTAACTTGTCAAATTAAGATAAATATTAGCAAGAATTGAAGTACAAAGTTATTCAAGGATCAGTCCATAATTTCTTATAGCCTTCATATAATCCTCGAGATAATTTATTTTAAACGCATAAATCTATATATATAAAATTAAAAGTGTATATATATGTATGTAACGTATAGACTCTAAAACAGCTGCACCAATTTTGATGAAATTTTCACAGAATAATCCCAGTATACCCGAAAGTAACATAGGCTATAAATAATCCTATAGGACCAGGGGGAGAAGTACCCCGTATAAAAAGCAAATATTGGTTATCGACTATATTAAGAACTATCACAGTGGGAGATTTCAAATTTGGTACCAACAACTTTTTCATACAAAGCAAATATTTATTATCGAATATCTAAACACTGCACCAATGGAAGTTCTCAAAACTGGGCCTGACACCATTTTCAAGAAACTGTTTTACTGGACAAAACGTAGAAGTAATAAAATCAAAGGTTAACATTTATTGTCGAATATATAAAGAACTTTAACAGAGAACTATAGAGTTTACTAATTTGTTAGCAACTACCTTCTCAAGGAACTGTTTTATTGCACCAGGGGAAGAGGTATCGCCCATATATAGCAAATATTTATTATCAATTATTTAAAGAACTATAAAAGCGAGAGTTCTCAAATTAGACTTGATTACTTACTTAAAGATCGTCTTTACCAGACTAAACTAAGAATGGATAAGACCAAGGAGAAAGCCGCCCCCAATACAAATCATATTTAATTTTCATATCATCTATTAAAATCATATACAACACTATTGTTTGCAACGCCCTGATTTTTTTTTTTTTTTTTTTTTTTTTGAAAAACGAAGTTGGCGGATCTGCTTGTTTCGCATAAATGTCAGTATCACAATAATGTACACTTAAGAATAAATCCGAAAATGAAATTATACGAGAGTTCGTAAGTTTTTCGTAATTACCATTTTTAACTTATAGTGTGGTGTAAGGTGTTAAAAAGTCCGGCTTGATCGACTATAATGTTCATACTCGTTTTATTTGGTTCTTTATTGAACTCCTTCAATTACCAAAAAGTTTCGCAGAATAATGCAAGCTTACTGAAAGAACGATTGAGTGAATGAATGAATGACGGACTGACTGATACACATACTTGTTCATGCTGGGTTAATGCTTTCGTATGAACTGATTGTCTGTCGTTTTGTCAGTTTGTAGATTTTGTTCTTTCTGACATTTAATTGTCATTGAAAAATGTATGCGTCTGCCAAATGCGTTGATAGTTCGTCTTCGTCAATTTTTAAATTTTGTTTTACAATTCTTTTTCGGTTTTTTTCCAGTTTGAGATTTTTTTCTTTGCTGATATCCAACTTTGACTGACAGGATTGTAAACTGTTGCTGAATGCAATTGGCAGTTTGTTATTGTTCAGTTTTGTTATTTTGGCTTTTTTCTTGTTTTTTTTTTTTTTTTTTTTTTTTGCAATTCGTTATTTAGTAAATTTCCTGTAGAGATTGAAATATGTCGGTGTGTCAATATTATTGTTTTTGATTTTCTTATTTTTGTTGAAATTTTAAGAAAAAGATTTACAATATGTAAATAAATGTTTTTCTTTATTTTTTGCGAAATTTATTTTATTTTTGGAATTTCATGGGGTTTATTTTGATTAATTATATTTAAATATTTGTATAAGAAAAATATAAATGTATTATTTGCATCAATATTCCAGCAGTTTCTGGTGATTGTCTCTAATTAGTCATCCAGTCCATCCAGAAGTCTAAAAAAGTAATTAATGAAGAATGCATCTTTCTTGCATGCAAAAATATATACATAAGTAACTGGTACTGGAAAAAAGTTGTTTTCGTAAAAATGCATTGTCCTACATCTTGGAATATCGAACGTTTCTTTGAGAATTCCACTCAAGTGCTATTTTGGTTATTCTTTCTGAGTGTTTTCAGGCAAAATGGCTTATCCATCTAAATTTCTACGTTCTGTATTATGGATTCCTCGTTTGTAATGTTTCAGAGATCACTGTTGTTGATATTATATACATATACACTGAACCAAATGTCGTAGGTAATATTAACGATCGAATCTTGATAGAACTTTATCAAAAAAAAGGTGTTAAATAAGATTTTAATTCTAATTAATATTATTTTTCTTTAAATTGAAGAAGAAAAATTTAATCAAAAATACTTTTAGAAAACGATGTTAAATTGAATAAAATTTCGTTAAAAACTTAAAAAATGTTATATTAACAGATTTTTTGTAAAAACGACAGTAATGCATCATAAGCAAAATAACACAAAAATATATTCAAATCTAAATATTAAAATGAAGATAATTTGAATAAAATGTTTGTTAATGTAACTTTTATTTTACGTCAAATTTAAAATAAAAATTTAAAGAAATATTTTGCATAAAATCATGAAAATGCAAATGGAATTTCAGCTCAATAAACATTTAACTTTTCATCAAAAATACAAGCCGGTTAAATGCCGTCCTTGGACATTGCACTATTTTCAGTTGTTTATTTTCAACACAATTTTATTTTTGTTTAAAACTGGCTCTTAACTGGTGCTCCTTGCTGCACAATAATTCTTCTCAGTCCTACATCCAAAAAGAAATTTCACAAATCGACGTATATTGAAAAAATTGAAAAATTTGGGACCTAATTCTCACTGAAGTAGATCTATAAATATTCCAAAATCAATATTTGCTCTACTTCTTCACCTTCTCCACTGATTCTAGCCGTTATACATTTTGTCCAGTAAAACAGTTCCTTGACCAAATTTGAAAATTCTCGCTATTACATTTCTTTTTATATTCTATAATCAATATTTGTTTTCTATGAGGAGTATTCTTTTCTAGGTTTTAATTGTTTGTGTATTGTTTTTTTACAATTATTACACTTTTAATTCTTTTCTCAATTCAACTAAAATTGTGTAAATTTAACTTAAATATGGTATTTAAATTGAATAATATTTATCAATATAAAGAATTTATTTTTGCAATTTGTATAATATTTTATTCAAATTGAATAATATCTATTCACATTAACCCCATTTTTCCTAACGAAGTCATATTGACCATTTATCGTCAATTTGAAGGATTTACGAAAAATTAACGATAATGATGAATAATGGTTACGTTGGCTGATATTTAACCTACTTTTCTTTAATTCTATACTCTTTTTCGTTATATTTACTAACTTTTTTGGTTCAGTGTAATTCTAGGGCACTTGTTGATAAAAAACGGTGTAATTTTTGCGTAATGGTATTCGATGCTAAACAGGTTTTACTTCTGTACAACAGAGTTGATTCTTTGCATGAGTTTAATATTCTGAGCTTTGTTCGTTTGGATATTTTTGAGAAACCCAATATTTACTGCAGTCGACCAAAGGCCGCTCTCACTTTATTGACCCAGTTCTTGTTCCAAATCCTGTAGTTGATCTGCGATTTCCGCTCTTCATTTTATTCCTCATTTTTGTCACAAGTTTATAAATATATAAAAATAAATATAAGGCGTAAATTCTTAACACACATTTTTCATGAATATCTTTAACCCATGAGTTATCCGATTTTTTATTTATCAAGTTGCAAAATTTGTCGATTATAATTTTTAAAATAAAAAAATTAATATACCGTCAATCTGATTAAACAAAGATTAAAAATATTAAAATCAAGATTCATTCTGAAATATAAAATGTCATGAAATTTGGGACATTATCAAAACCTTTACAACAAAAACAAATGCGATCGCTCAAAATTTTATAAAATTTTGCCCATGAATGAAGCGAAAATACAAAATATTATAATCAGTGTAATTTTGAGAAAGGGCACAGGGGAGTGGTATCGACATAGACGAATCTTTTATTCTTACTTGATAGTATATCGATAAAAACAATAGATTTAATTAATTTTTTGGTACTTGCTTATTTCATTGTAGTCGTAGTGGTTCCAGTGGTGTGCAAGTCTTATACAATTTTTTAATGTGAAGTAATAATTCATTGAAAACTTCAACACCAACTTCCTAAAAGTTTTAGATAAAATATAAGTGTAATTAGGATCAAAATATGTCATAATTTTTTTAAAAAAGAAAAATAATTGATTTATAATTATGACTAATCCACTGTAAAAACGCCATATTTTGGAAGTCTATCCATTGGAACTAACCACAGCAAAGTTTAAAATTCAAATGCTTATTAATTTTCATCTTAAAAAATTCTCTATTTATTGATTTTATTCCATTGTTTGAACACTGAAATAAATATTGATTTAATATACAAGAATTTTACCCATCAGGCTTATTTGAAGTGTTTGCTTATTTCCATTTAGCCGCGGACAAATTCTCATCGTTGTTTTCTACTGAATTACGCTATTATTTACTTGACCATTTAGGTATTAATCGAAAAAATAAATAAAATAGCACTTTTTTCCACTTAAAACTGTTTACATCTTTCAAATGCTAAATACCAATCAGGCATGTGACGATAAACGTGTCAAACTAAACGCAACAATGACTTTGGAAATCTATATGTGGCGCAAATACTTACTAAAACGTTGTTGATGTTCATACTAATATCTCGTACTAAACTCATTTAAACATGCTAAAAAATTCAAGCCTAAACAAACTTAACAAAAATTATTTATTCATTTATGCATTTGAGGAAAAATAACAAAAACATCTTTTTGACTTTGACATGGTGATAATAACCATCACCAGCGTCGTCAACGTCATCATCATCACGGTATTGCATGAAAAAATAAAAACAAAGAAGCAACTAACAAATAAACACGCTTTAAGGTCTATGGAATATGTAAAATAGGAAGGATTGTTTTAGGCCCTCCATGGCCCCTTTAGCGGTGGTATTCAAGTAATTGTTTGTTTAATGTTTTTGTTTTTATTATTATGCAGCATTTGTCGTTGGCAAATAATTCGTGTGTGGCATGATCACAGATTGTCATCGTCATTATCATCATCAGCACCATTATTGTTGTTATTATTACTTTACAACATATTACCCTACAGTTTACTTAGGGTATCTCATATACATATATATTTAAATGCGACGAGACTGATTTACTATTCATGCACAAATATAATCTGTCATGCATTCATGTGCATATTAAAATACGATTTCTCGTTTATTCTTCTTTTCTTTTTTATTATTATTTTTCAGTTGTTTTTTTGATATTTTTCACATGTATCGTTCAGTTTAACATTTGAATAACAAAATTTCTTCAAGCATTTAAAAAAAATAACCAAACAATACTTTAACTGTCATACCACAGTGCAAATGTTGAGTTTCAGTTTGTTCAATATTTATTGTTTGGTCAAATATTTGCATATGGCTGCCATTAACTACAGTAACTTCTTTTTTTGTTATTCTCTCTCGTATCGCCAATAGACTTTGTCATGTCAGATTGTAGAGAAAATAAGCGAACAACTGAAGAAGGTAGACAACAAAAATCCATATCACATACTCATCACTCATGTTGTGGAAGACTGTCATTTCGTTGTTAAAACATCAATATGTCAGTCAATCATTTCGGGGTGGTAACAGAGACGTGGAAAGAAATTTTTGGGAAAAAGCAATTAAGTATAAAAGCAACAGTGGTCGTATTAATAGAATTGGTTAAAATTAAATAATTAAGTAAACTTAAAACCAAATACGCGTAGAGGCCTATATTGTAGATAGGTCAAGTAATGGTCCCTACTTAATTTTTATATTTATATGTAAATATTTATATGTAAATGTTATTTTATCAAAGTTAATAAAATATAAATGTAAAAAATATTTCAGAAAATTGTCTTCAAAATTGCGACCATTGCCAGGATAATTATTTATACAACTTCTTTCCGACCAAACCTATTTTGGTGATTTTTGGTACAGTAAAATAAATGAATCAATTGTTAATTAATTTTAAAAGCCTCAAACTCTTACAATCTGAGTATTATCATGACATCAGGGATATTCCAGTTCGATTTGTATTTAGATATAAACATTACTCATGCATAGAATGTAGCCTTTAAAGCTTAGAGGATTCTTTTCAAAGATTTCAAGCGTAATTCACATGAAAACTAATGAATCCCTATGCTTTTAGACGCAGGGAAATTCTTTGCTATTTGACTCCAAACAATAAATGTTCTACCCGATGTAAGGATTAATTTCATTGAGCAATACTTTCTGTTCTTAATCGTCACCAATTGAGAGCTTAATTTGATTCTACTTATAAATTAAAACAAAAATCAACAATTGAAATCGTGCAAGCCATCTTTCAAGAATACTACGTGCATATAAGCTTCCATCAAAAATTGTTTATGAACAATTCGAAAATGGTTCAGTTTGAATTTCCAGCGAAGATATGAACTTCTTACACAAATAATTTTCTACCTATAAAAGCATTAGAATTCGAAGAATTACGACTTTCAAAGAGAAGTAGGAGAAATGTCATTTGATGACAAAATATTAGAAGAGTCCTTTCCGGTTTTTGGGATTGTCACAGATAATAATCTATTAAATGCTTCGTAATAAACCAGCAACAGCATATTGTAGCAGGATTCAATAAATTCGTAAAATTTCTCTGAGCATAAGAATGTTCCCAGCAGACATCACAGTCTAACATAGCTAAATCGACTCAGATTTTTATTTGATTCAAGAATCGGGTCTTAGACT
>PYHX02000158.1:77094566-77143853 GCA_004302925.2 Cochliomyia hominivorax | reverse complement strand
ATTTCAGAAAATTATATTTAATTGTGAGGTCAGTGTACCATTGCTTTTTGAGGTTTAGCAAATTTTGCATATATTAGCTTTATCTCCTTTTAAGGATCCCAATTTCACTGATGTCTGGTATTATAAATTACATGTAATTCTATGGCAAAAATTTGTTGAATACATTTACCTTTATTGTAAATTTTTGAAAACTTTTTCTTACTTCGTGATTTCGCAACAGAAATCCGTTCTTAACACATTACAATGGACCGATATTGCCGGCTATAAATAGCAAACTGAAAAAAACTATTGAAAATATCAAAGCTAAATTTCTAGAATACATTACTGAGGAGAGAATTGTTTCTAACAAAAGAACTCGGTTTTTTATTAGATAATGGTATTACAAACGGAAGGACAATTCTGTTATTATTTATATTTTGACTTGTGTATCCAGAAAACAAAGTACCAAATGTTTAAAAGAATCAATCCAAAAATTTTCTTTTATTATATTTATTATTCTTTTATCTGCTTTTTTCATTAACATCTGAAAATAAAAAAGAAAAAGATAAATAGTGATATAGATTGTTTCTGTTATTTTCAATATACTTAAGGTTTTCTGAATAACAGAGTGTAGCATGACAAGTACTTCAGCCTCTATTTACCGAACGCACACATTATTCAACCACCACCCACACATTATTCATATAAAAATACTTAAAAACAAAGAAAATAAAATATTAAAAATAAGGAATACTTCTTGAAGATTTGTAATCTATATGAAAATGTTGATATTAAGTTCAAACCAGAATAATGAAGCTGAAAAATAATGTTTATTTTATTCGTAGGATCATTTCATCCGGAAAGTTGAATTTACTAAAATGAGATAACATATTCGGCCTTGACGGTCTTTAATTTTAAATTTATTAAATAAGTTTTTTAATATATTAAATTTATTATAAAAGCATTTATCTCAACGAAGTTTATGAAAAACGACGATTAATTAAAATCTATAATATTATTCCTTTAAAACGTATGACGTTTTTCAACAAAAAAATCCATTATTAAATCAGGCACATTTTCAAATCGTCTTAATTTTTTGAAAGAAATTAAAAATTCGAAAAAAATATCTACTTTAACAAATGTCAAGTTGTCACACACCACATAAAATCGAAATGTTAAGACACTCAATCAAAAACCTTTCTGAATATTTAATTTCTCTCATACATTAAAATGACAAAAGCAAAAACAGAAAAATAACATCTTGAAATATAAGATTCACTACAAAAATAAAGAAAATAAAAATGATGAATTGTTTTCAATTTCATTTCATAAAGTAATGAAAAGAGATGAAAAATACAAAAAAAAAAATAAAATAAAATGAAAAACATTCTACACAAAAACTGTCATTGTCGTAGCTTGTCAATTTTGCAATTACACACAGAAAACAGAATTGTTGTTCATCAAGATGACACAAGATGATAATAAGCAAATATTTCAAAATGTTGAGCCAAAAAAAGCAACCAGCCACAGATACAACAACTATAATATCTCAAAATCTAAATAAAGAAAGAAAAAATTAATTTAAGAAAAAAAAAATGATAATAATAAAACTACCATAAGTATTGTGAGAGTGTAGTCATTCATATAATAATGCTGAGATTTGATTTGACAGTTTACAGCAGCTGCTACTGTCCATTAAATCATTGTCACTTAATGCCGCATCACATCACATCACAACCCATCACTATCATCCATCCAAATCAACATCAAGTTTTTACTCAGTTTGTTGCCTTCACAATGAATTGTTGTTTGTTCGCTTAAATGATGAGTTTACGAGATGTTGTTGCTACTGATATTATTTGCTATTGCCACTGTTTGTTGTGCTCTCTGTAGCAGCATTCGATAACGCTGTAAGCACAGTGGGTAGGATTGAACAGTAATTTTGGTAGAGATATCCCAAAGAATTAATGGTTTCTGTAGCATTGATATTCGTTAGAATTTCAATTCAAGAAAGAAGAAACCAAGTACTTTTAGATTTTTATACAAATACATTCCTTGCGACATGCATATTTCTTCCTGTCTTTCATTTGACAGGATTACAAATTGTACAAAATTACCCCATCTGGCATAAAGTTGCGTCTACTCCACACAAACTCATGACGTTCTCAAAAACAAAACAAAACCCTATGAAGATTCTGCCAAAGAGAGTCTTATTCAATCAGATGCTTTTAAAGAGATAACTTATTATAAACGGGTTTGCGCCAGTAAACTCTTAAGCAATATTGATACAGGTGGAAATTTGTATGAATATATTTCTGTTTCCAAAAGTCCTTGCATTCCATGATATGAGTTTTCCAATCTTTTGTACATTTTCAGTTACCACTTGTACAGAAGGGAAAAGAGTAACGTTAATTCCAAAGGCAGCTCTTTTGCTTAGAGTTTCTAATATCCATCATGTATCGACAGCTCCGTATACATTCTCTCTGAGGTGCTACTATCATGAAAGATTAAGACCTCGTATCATATCGAATAATTATGTGATTTTTACTTTATTACTTTCCTTAAAGTCATTTGCATTTGGTACAAGTCTTATTTATTGGACCAGATGTCTATAAATCGCAATAGAAAACACAATGACGTTCCTTAAGGTTATGGATATTCAAATTTGCCGTTGGTTTATAGCATATATCTATAACACTGGTAAAAATGCTACAAATACCTCAACCCTTAAAGTACAATAATCGCCTGTTGGATGTCTAAATGATGATGTAACGTTTTAGACACTGTACTAATGATCGTTCCAATATTATCTCCTATATATGTAAGTATGTAGCACGAAATATATTAAATAATTTCGTTATATATAAACTGAAATCGTAAAATTAAATTGTATGAGGTCGGTTCATATTTTTTCAGAACTGATTCCAAACAGTGGGTCTGTTAGATATCACATTTAAGTGCTGGTATCTTAAAATGATTTAGTAAATTTCGTATATAAACCACACTTTACGATTATCCATCCATAACTTTTTCACCGGTATCATGAAAAATTAAAAACTTGTACTTGTTTTCCATTTAGTTTATAGACAATCCGATGGAAGTCACAGTTTACTTTCCAAAAAAAGGTATTCTTATCTCACTGTTTTATAAGTTGCAAAGTCGTTTTCGTCTGTACTATCATACACACAAAAAGAAAAATGTTGGGGGGACAAAAACCAGGCAAACCAAACAAGTGACATTCTCTACAAAACTGGACAATTTTTCATCCTTGTTGGGGTTTTTACTATGATATCATTGTCATTTTGTATTATTATCCTTTTCGTTTTTCCTCCATTCCTTCATTCCCGTATTATGTTGCATCTTACTCTTCACCACATTTCTGTTGACATATATGGGTTTCGCTGGGTTTATCTGTCATTGATTGTATGAGAGTTACATCAGTTGGCCGACATATATTGGTGGAAATATGTGATGAATAACTTGGGGTTTGGAAAATTGAGGCTTCTTTTAATACATTTTTTTTTTTTGTTCAATTGGTTTTAAATGTTGTAATTACTCAATAAGAGCATTAATAATGAAATGTGATGAAAATGAATTTTGTGATTTTAATATTGGAAATTACAAATTTTAATGATGATTTTAATGATTTAATTCAGGTGACCAGTGTTGCGTTTTTATAAGAAAATAAATAAGATTATATAAGAAAATAACATATAAGTTCCAAATTAAACTATTTGAACTGTTTAATACCGCAGCTTAAGAAGTGGGATAGAAAAAGTTCTTAACTAACGTATATGTTAATAAAAACATTTGATTGAATATTATTACAATTAACAAAAAAGCAAAATAATATATTTTTAGTTTTATTCGCTACGGATAAATTGTAACTCTATTTCGGAAATCCTTCCTTTAATTAATTTATAGTGTTTTTTCTACTTTACTCGAAAAAGTCGTCCGCCTCCTTTCAAAATCTCCACATTTTTGATACCTTTTTGTATCTCAATTCTCTTTTAATAAATGTTTAGAGAATATGTCTCTCTTGGTACATTACCACAGTATTGTTCTTGCAAATTCAAGGGCTTGTTTACCATACCAGGACATTTTTTGGAAAATTTTTACTGATTTGGGGTACTAAAACTTTACTTCAACATTCCCTCGAGCATCAGCAATATAAAATTGTTGACCAGGAAGTTACGAAAAATGTCTAAACATACGTTTCGTCTCCATTATGCAGAAAGAATATTTTTGTTAAAAACTTGACTTCAATTTCCGTGCTCTGTTATTGATCTCTAAATATTTATCAAGAATTTTTTTAAACCTTGCATGCTTTCAAACCTTCATTAGCTCTAGCTTTTCGTCCAACCTTTCCTACTGGATGTGTTGGGAAGCTCTTTTTAAAATGCTCTCTATTTTTTTGGCATTAAAAACATCATTTGGACCATTCCTTATACATGAACCACATTTTCTATCAACGGACAAGTTTCTATAAAGACGGCAAACCTTAAATATCTGGCCAACTTTTTAAAGGTCCAAGTTGGGTTTTGTTAAAATTTTAATTTCACATTTCAATCAGGTAAAATATATAATAAGTCACAAATAAGGCAATAAATATCAAGTAATACTTTGATTAAAAGTTATAATGAAAAACGGATGTTAGGAATTTTCGATCTCCCTCCTTACTTCAATAACTTGTTAGACTATCTATGACTTTTCAGACTATATAGTAAGAATTAGATTTTAATTCCGGAAGCTTCTAATTACAACATTTTAAACAATTAAGAAATTCTAATTTTGAATTCTAGATCTCAACACAGTCCTCCAACAGTTAATTCTTTGTCTTCAACGTCCAATTTCTATGACACGCTTGATATTTTCTTCAAAATTAAATGGCAAACGAATTGAATACTTTATCCCTAAAGTAATTTATTTTCACAAACCATAACAATTAATAACTTTCCAAAACACTCATTGACTCACTTACTCACTCCATACATACCCCAAATGGATAAAATACATTAAAAAATTATTTTTTACTAAAGAAAAGAAAACTCTTAACTTCATAACAAGAAAAAACATTTAAATAAATGATTTCATTAATCTATAGCTTCCTTAAATTGTATACTTTATACTTTTTTGTTATAGTAAATGAGTCTAAATAATGAAAAACCATAAAATACTAGACAACAAATCAGGAAAATGAACTAAAGTGAAGACAGCCATAACGTGAAAATATAAGAGTCGAAAAAAAACTTCAATACACGATTAAAAACATGTCGATTAGACATCAATTTTACAAATGAAAGCAAAAGAGACACATGCCCGACATCAGCCATTAATGAATGTAATATGATGCTCAAAAGGGGGAAAAGAAGGAAAGGACGCAACACAAGACTTGGATGCTTAAGATGAAAATGAGAAATCTTAAAGATACTGACAGCTGGACAGACAAGGTAAGTTAAACATATACCACTTTCATACACACTTTATTTATAAAGATGCGATGAGGAATTAATAAATTAAAAAAGAAGTTTGAACGGATAACAGCGATGGAGAAATGCACTACAAAGAAAAATGTTTTAAATAAAAACTGAAAATTTTGGAAGAAATCTGTTACAAAGAAGTTCTCAATTCAATTTTGGAATACACATTTTCCTGTACTAACACTTTCTTTTCCTTTGTTCATTAATAATGTTATTTACGCAGAATCTACGGAAAAAAGCTGAACATTTGCCAGATCGAAACAAGCAAAATATGAGTAGAGACATTAATAATTGATTCATGCATAACTACTTTTGATCTCATTATTCTGAATTAACAATAGTTAATCTGAAATATACCTCCGATTGATGCTAAGAAGTATTTTATTTTCCTCTGAAAATGTCTTGTCCCATCATTTATTAAGTTCGCGATATATGATCTGGCTGAACCTAAATTTTGGAAGATATTCCAAAAATTAGGGGAAACTTGTCACTTTTATTTGAAAATATATTGTGAACGATTCAAAATTTCTTAATCACTAATTACTCGCCTTTCTTCAATATAGGGTATTTAAATCTCATACACCAGCATTAATGCTGCTGTCAGTGTATGGAAAACACAAAATAAATAAATTTTCCTCATATAAAGTATGAGTTAAAATATTTAACAGAGATACAAATAACATTAAGATGATATCCTGCTGTTGTTTAGTTGGTTATTTACTTAGTTGGCTGCTTGGTGTTCAGGTATGTGTCCCATGTCAGATGACCAACTTAAAAAAATAAACAAGCAACAACAACATTAGTAACAGCAGCAATATAGCAACATTATTAAACTAAGATATGTGTATATGTATGTATAAACTTTAGATCATGAACAAAAAACAAAAACCACCAAGTATGCAGCCATCTAATTTATGACTTAATTATCGGGCCATATTTAATGTGTCAAATAAAGTAAAGTATAAAACTATACTAAATAAAATATATAAAAACACAAACTCATATACACTTGTACAGATTTAGTTGAGCTGAGATTTTTATGTGAGTTGTGTGTGTTCTCCTCTGAATGTTTTCTATATGTTTAAGAGTATGTGGCAGTCAACATTTGAGATGTCTGTCTTTTGGTTGGTGTTATCTGGACTTATTAAGCATTGGTTTTTATTGTTAATGTTGTTGCTGTTGTTATTAAATAAGCTACAAGTCAAATTGCCTTGTTGGAGTCCATTTGTTAGTAAATATGTGTTGGTCAACTTGTCGCCTTGGCCAGTTTAATAGCGGTTTGTCAGTTTGTCCGTCTGTCGTATTGGTAAGTAATGTGAGGACAATAACAGTCAAGTACAGTGGTTGCATATAAATGAAAATTTTCCTTTAAATATATTTCAGACAAGGCAACGATTTTGGACTGATCTGTCTTAAAGTATAGAATATTTACGACAATCTGAGCAGAATCTTATTACCGGCTAATTTCATAAATATCAATTCTGTAACTGTTTTTGATAAAATAATAAATATTTCATAGGTGAAGCTGAGAATCCCTCCAGACATTACCTTTTTATTTATAAACCCAAATTAGGCAAGAAAGACATAGACTGAAGTGGAAATACCTGCATAGAGATTAGCTGTCTTTTTTCTTTTTATCAAGGCCAACATTGCACTTCAAAATCCTTTAATTTGTATAATATATTTTCTTATGAACGCTAACTTAAGGTATCCAATTTTGTCTTCTCATATAACTACAATAGGGATGAATATATCAGCGTCTTCCTTGAACATAAGCAATACTACCTTACATAGGAGTAGATTAAGATCATAACAAACAAGTCCGATTATTTCATGAAGTTTATTTAAATAGAAAATCGACAATAAAATAATAGGTAATCCACAAGCGATTAACCGACATCTAAAAAATGTTAGGAACATTTTTATTAACAAAACGCATCCATTTACGAAGCTATAAAAAATGATATCCGCATCTGTGAGCTCTTCTCCAACATCCATATACTTTCTATTATTTGTCCCACTGGATGACATATAATTTTAGAAGAGGATCGCCTCATATAGTCTAGGAGAGTAGCTATAAGGGCTGACAGTAGGATACCTTTTTGGGCATTAATTATTTATTGCTTGCCAAATTAGTTCGATTTAGTTCATCTAATTTCTAAAAAATGAAACTCCAGTCACTTCCTAGAACAATATTTCCATAATAGATTCATTTTCATCCACTGTAGTTAATGTTATTTTTATTTCTAAACCTTTTAGTATTTTGATGCAACAGCAATCCTTTAGTTGTTCGAATTAAGTCGCACCTTAAGTTGTTGTCTGTTGTTTTAGTTACCAACACGACAAGGCGTCATTGCTTGTACTTATGAGTATGTATGGACATACCTTCTTTAAACTTTCTAAGCGTTAAAGTTATAACAACCAACTTAAATATATGTTGCACAAAAAAAACTTTGGACAGACAATATTAAAATTTTTATAGAGTTTTTTTATTTTAGTCATGATGTGTTCAGAGTTTTTCTTTTGTTATTTTAAAGTTGTTGTTGCAATAAAATTCCATTTAAAGTGGCAGCGATTATATCTCAACAGACCATTAAAGTCACTCAAATGACAACTACTATTCTACCCACCACCACCTTTACCAACCAGCATCGTCAACATTTCCTTCTTCATCACCAGCACAACAGCAGCAGCAACATCAGTATCATCATCATCTTCATCTGGCCATAATAAGTATTTTTTCCAAAACTAAAATATACATTTTTTGATGATTCGTGTTAAATGCATGTAAATTTTTTTGTTACTGTTGGAGAGAATACATTAAAAAATTTATAGTGATTTTTGAGATTTTTCTTATGACCACAGACGTTTTTTGTATCCCTCCCCGAAATCCGTAAGTTTGAATACCTTTAAGCTTATAATAAATTATAAATTTCAGTGTTTTTTTTAAGAGCCTTCATCTGAGGAATATGTGTTGAATGTTGAATTAATATTGTATCTGTTTGATGAAAACGTGTTGATATGTTATTTATAAAATACAGTCATAAAATTAATGTAACTTAATACGTTTGTTTTTGAATCGTATCAGTGGTTGGATCAACACACAATTCGAAGAATCAATTTACTTTGACAACGAAATGGTCAACATCTGTTAATTAAGATTATGAGATTATGGGTTTTTTTTAAATCGGTTTGATTACAATAGATCTTTGGGAATGTAAATTAAAATTACAATATGATAATTTTAAATATCTCATAAAATATATTGAGGGTTCCATTAATATATAGTATTAATGTATTAATATATTAAAGACTATCATTTGAATAGTAAGAATTGATTATTCGGCTTTGCCAAAAATTAAATACCCTCCACCACCGATTACGGAAAAAAGTCCGTATAAAAACTATAGTGAAATATGGCAAATATTCTTTAGCTTAGTATCAAGCTATAGAATATAATGGCATACTTTATGAAACAATTAAATAAAATATGGACGGAAATTGGTTCCATTAATATTATATATTACAGATAGTTAGTATAGTATATTTTGCAAAATTCCATAGAATTGGTCTTTATATCTAGTTATATGAACTTAAAACTCTTTTCCTGAAGGGGGCCTTATATGGGACCCACAGCAAAGTATAGACTAAGACTGTTCAAATTAATAATACATATTAAAGATATTAAGAAATTCATTGAATGAATTAAAACGGAATTGATGTTTATTAAAGTGTTAAAAATACGGACCGAGATTGTTCAAAGTAATAAAATATATTCAGGAGAGCTAGAAAGTTCATTGTGTCGAATTTTAGTAGAAATTGTCCTTATTTAATAGTTTAATTTGTTCAAACCCGTTCAAACCCAAAATAAATAAATATGAAACAAAGTAAGAATGCTATATTCGGCTATGCCGAATCTTAAATACCCTCCACCACAAATTCGTGTAAAGTTAATACGTTAGGTTCCATAGATACATATACACTCACAAATGTATATAACACAGAAATACTTAATTAGTCATAAAATTAGTTTAAAATTTAGGCTATAAAATTTTTCTACTGAACTGCCTTTTTTCTACCAAATTTCATTTAAACTCTGTTAATTTTTGTGGATGTGAACAGACAACGAGATTGACGAAAATCGACTGAGATTTTGACTTGATGCAGGAATATATACATTATGGGGTCTGAAATAATTCATTCTTAGCGTTACATACAGAATGACAAAGTTAATATTCTCTCTCTACCACTTGTACTGTGGAGCATATAAAAGCAAAAAACATGCTTGTTATAAGCTCAAAACTATTTTCCGGGAAGGGGTCTTATAAGGGAGCTACAGCAAAATTTGGACCAATATTGATCATATTTATAATATACTTTGATTATAGTTAGAAAAATCATTGTGCTAAATTTTAATGGAATTGACCTTTATTTAAATATTTTATAAACTCTAATCCGTTTTCCGGGACGGATATAGGGCAAATTAATATAATATCTTCAGAACAGTTAGCAAAATAATTGTATCGACTTTCAATAGAATTGGTCTGTACTTACTCGGAAAGGGGCGTTATATGGACCCATGTTAATAAAATTTATAACACATATTTAAAATAGTTAAAAATTAATTATGCCAAATTTCAATAGAAATGGTTCAAATTTAAAAATGTTATAAGCTCTAAATCATATTCCGGGAAGGGGCCTTATATGGGAGCTATATCAAATATGGACCCATGTTAATAAAATTTATAACATATATTTAAAATAGTTAAAACAACAAATGTGCCGAATTTCAAAAGAATTGGTTCAAATTTAAGAATTTTATAAGCTATAAATCACATTCCGGGAAGGGGCCTTATATGGGAGCTATATCAAAATATGGACCCATGTTAATAAAATAATATATATTTAAAATAGCTTAAACAATAATTGTGCCAAATTTCAAAAGAATTAGTTCAAATTTAAAAGTTTTATAAGCTATAAATCATATTCCGGGAAAGGGCCTTATATGGGAGCTATATCAAAATATGGACCCATGTTAATAAAATTCATAACATATATTTAAAATAGCTAGAAAATTAACTGTGTCAAATTTCAATAGAATTGGTTTCCAATTTAAGAGTTTTATGGGCTATAAATCATATTCCGGGAAGGGGCCTTATATGGGAGCTATATCAAAATATGGACCAATGTTAATAAAATTTATAACGTATATTAAGAATGGTTAAAAAAATAGTTATGATAAATTTTAGTAAATTATCTTAAGAATTGCGGCTCACATGGCACAAAGAGTTTGGAGTGTACCAAAAATTTTGCATATTATATAACTTTTTTCCCCTTTAATCAGATTTTGATAATTTTTTGCACGATGATGAAGCACTTGCAACTGTATGCTAAAATTAATTTTTCAGTCCAATTACATTTTTAGAAGAAATTATAAGAGTTCATTTTCGAAATTTTTGAGGTTGTTTCAGATATTGGTCTATAACTTCCTTGCTTATAAACCGATATAGCTGGTTTTAAATAGCAAACTGCTTAGAGCAATAACAAATAATGTGGCCAAGTTTTATTGAATTCGGTCAATTATTCTAGGCGTGAGAATGTTTCCAACAGACAGACAGATGGACAGACGGACATAGCTAAATCGACTCAGTTTTTGATTTGAAGCAATAATATATATACATTGTTGGGTCTGAGATGATTCCTTCTTGGCGTTACATACAGAATGACAAACTTAATATACCCTCACCACTTGTTGTGGTGGAGGATATAAAAATTCAGAAGATTATCATCAAAATTGCATAGCATATAGTACAGAGATTTTGAAGTGTATCAAAATTTAATATCAAAAGCTATAAATTTTTTTCCATTTACAAAATTTTGGTAATTTTTTTTTGTACGATGATGAAAAATGTATAACTGAATTTTATAGATAAACTTTTTGTTTAAATAAAGTTACTTTTTATTCCAAAAAATAGAAATGTAATATTGCGGAATTTTGAGGTTGTCTCAGATATCGGTATATAACTTTTTGTCAGTCAACCGATATAGCTGATTTTGTATACAAAGCTATTAGAACAGTAGCAAATATTGTAGCTATATTTAGAGTGCTTCTAACAAGCGGACAGATGGACATAGCTAATCGACTCAACCTTAGATTTGATGCTAAGATATATATACTTTATGAGGTCTGAGATGATTCCTTTTTGGCATTACATAAGAAATAACAAAGTTATTATACCATCATCACCACATCATCACATCACAGTAATTTTTAAAGCGTCGACCAATTCAGTTATCTTAACGTATATTATATAAATATATATTGGTAACCGTTAGAAATCTGGAGATCATTCACATCGATGTATCGATCATTGATTTAAAATTATATAAATCTTAATTTGAACAATTGTTATTACAATTTTAAATTATATGTGGGATCTATGCCCTTCAAAATGATTTGTATAGGACCTATGAGAAGTAACGGCCCACCCTCGCATAATTTGGCACATAGATTTGGAATATTACAAGACTTATTTTTATTAATTTTGTCAAAGTCGATTTATATTTAGAACTTTAAACTGTATTTCGGGAGAAAATTTTGAAGTGATTCTTAGGTATGGTTTTTTTGGTTCTAACAAATTTTGATTTCAGACTAGAACTTTAAATCTTCTGCATGAGAACTTTCACACAACATTAGTTTCATTGTTAATATGGTTCCATTTCCCAGGATTATTAACAAATTTTCCTTGAAGGCTTAAAAGGATTCAACTTTAAGTAAAACGCATATGGGCAAATAATATTTTACTTAGTCCTATAAGCTTTCACCACTCATCAACTCTGAGCATTGAAGTGTACCCTATTAATACCTTATTATTCCCTTAGGTATGAAAAAAAAAACTTTAAATTTCTCAGTGTGACATTTGGACAATGGAAAATGACGAGTGAAAAATATTAAATAAATCTCACTTTACAGCGTGCGTTTTTTTTCAGCTTGTTTCAATTTCAGTCCCTTTAGTTGGGATTCTAAGGTTTTTAAATTATTGCTTTAAAACGCCTAACTGCCAGAGATCTTGTTGCCAGCAACCAAACAATCCTGTTAAAATCACAGCTTGAGACTAGATAAATACCATTTTGCAGTAATATATTATTTATTTAAAAGTTATTTACTTTTATTCTTCTTATTTGTTCAGTTATTTCAGAATCAGTGTGTGTGGTTTGTGTGTGTATTTGAAATGGGTCTTAAACCCTGAGTGGTAAAATATATGAATTTAAGTAGATACGTAGCCAATGAATTTGTTATTAACAACGTAGTAAAAATGAATTAATATGATAAATTATATGTTTCTGCAACACGCACAATACGTGCAACCTGGCAAGACATCATTCATGTGTACGACTATGTGAAATATTAAATGGAATGACTGAAGATCTGAAGAATAAAAAACCCCTTAGTAGAAATTAAACGTTGGCTTTGAAATTAAAAAGAAATATAGATTTGAGATTTTTTTTGTGAAGACAACAGCAGGAGTTCTGAAAGAAACAATCATGCCGCTTTATTTGGTATCAAATAAAATACTTATACTCTTTTGGCATCTTTTTCGGTTCTCTACAAGAAAACAAATATATTTTGTTTGATTTAACTGACATGGGCAACAGCAGGGAGGCACCACCTTGACAGTGATAGGTCTCTTTTTTATTCATCTCCTTTTTTCTGTTTTTGCTCTTATAGCCTTTCATTCCCTTTTTTATTTCAACTTATTTGACTCTGTCGACTGATTTAACAACCTTAATACCACAAATAACAGCAACAAGAGAATTAGAGTTTAACTTTGCTGACACGACAGGAAATCTTTCTTAAATTCTCTTCCGTACGTCCATTCTATATTTGTAAGTATATAATGCTATGAATACCCTGCTAACTTCACCTCCTTTCCTTTTTGCACTCATTCACAGACCAACTGCTAGTTAGACTGATTCCTTCATTGCGTATTATCAAGAAACATGTTTGTTGTTGTGTTTTAGTTTTAACGCCTTATTTAGTTATTGTGTATGTGTATGTGTGGGTAAGTTGTAGAGAAATTATTAAAGAAGAATTCTGTGAAAATCTGCAAATTGCCATGTCATTATTTGTTAACATCAACAACGTAAATTTATCCCTTGAATACTCAATTGCCACCCATTGATATTAGACGCATTAGACATCTTTTAGAATTTATTTGAAGGCAGTATTTTACACAATGTGTTATTTTTTGAAGCAGGGTATGGGGGGTGTGACGATAACTGTGTGTTAAGTTAAATTCTTAACCAAAGATGGTAGTTATTATTATGTCTGGATTTCAATGGTTTGGTGGTGTCAAAATTTGTAATTGCTAACATGATTTTTTCAGAGATTAATTCACAAGAGACAAGAAAGGGGAAAAAAGGATAAATTATTTTTGAAATGTTAAAATCTATCGAATATTAAAAAACAGGAATATCCATAAATATATATAAATATCTTAATTTGGTTATATTTGGTATCTAAGAAAATGTTATAATGTAGAAAACAACAAGTAAACTTTTATATTCGGCTATGTCGATACTTTAAACCACACAACTTTTTTTCAATTTTACACAAGAATGAATCACACAATTAGTGATTAGTTTTGGCTCTACAAATTCTCTACTGAACCAGGATGCTAATGAGGTATATATAGCTATATTTTATGGCATTTTATTCTAATTTGTAAATTAATAATTAAAAATGTTACGGAATAACTCCCCTTGAAATTAGGCAGGGTCACATATATAACAATGGAGGAATTGCTATTGTCAAAAAAAATTTATTTATAATTTTTTGATAGAGAACTTCACCGTTCCATAATCTTTAATATTTCATATTTCCGAAACTTTTGAAGCTTATTTCTTGAAATTTGGCTCATAGATATCAATATATTAAAGACTATGTAACAAAATTTAAAAGGTACAGGGAAGTGATATCCCTTTACAAACAAAAATGTTAAAACTATTTATTTTTGAAATACTTTAGAAAAATTTAATAATGTTAAAATGTACAAACGTTATTTTTAATATCGCATATTTCTGAAACTTTAAACTTAAGTTTCATTTTATCCTCTACCACCATTAGAGGTGAAAATGATATATTAACTTTGCAATCCCGTGTGTAACGCTAAGAAGGAATCATCTATGACCCCGTTATGTTTATATATTTTTGCATCAAATTAAAATCTGATTTAGCTATGTCCATCTGTCTGTTTTTATCAAACCCATATCCATAATAATTGACTTTGCTCAGTGCAATTTGGGCTGAGCATTCTTAATTTTTTAAATTTGGGTACGGGAGAGTGGTGTCACCTTAAAAGCGGAATTTTAAAATTTCTATAAAATTTTAACGAATACGAAATAAATTTTTGTCGAGTATACAGATTTCTTAAATATTTTTTCATCGTTTATCGTTTTTTACAACTTCATGAAAACGAATTGACTCCCATTTTCATCAGATTCTGGTGGTTTTCAACAACTGTTCAGATATTGAATGACTGATGCTTTCCTGACGTTTTCATAAAAAATTAAAAGTTTTTTTCTTATATTTTTCTCAGAAAATTAAATCCGTCCAAAAAAAATATTTTTATTATTATTTTAATTTTGGTTCTTTTTACTAAATATTAGGTTTTTTGCCAATTTCTTTTTTAATTTAGCACTGAAAAAATTGCCTATTTTGCTGAAAATTTCCAAAAAAATTTAATATTTTCTGAAAATAACGTTTTACACAAAAAATATATTTTCTACTAAACTAAAATTTGTCATAACAATTTTTTTGCTATTCGTGAAATATATAATCAATTCACTCAAATTCACCCAATAAAATGTGACCTTCAGCAATAACTTAAAAAATGCTTAAAAATTAAACTGTAAATTTATATCTTTTTTTTATTCTCAACGGAAAATTTATCCCATTTTTCCTGCTTGAGATAAATTTTTATTTTTCAATCTCTTTCACAATTGAAACCCCCTCAAACTCACTTCTGTTCATTATTAAAAGAGCAAATTTTCTTAAGATGTTTTCCCAAAACTGTCTGTCATGTCAGTGTAAACCTTATACATACAACTTTATACTCCCCAATAAATGTGATTGTGAAATAAATCTCTATAAAATACAAAAAAGGAAAAACTTTATGAAAAACAAATAGGAATGATATATTTGGCAATGCCGATTTTTGAAAACCCTTCTGAATGCGTAATAAAATATTTTTTTTTTATTTTTGCTGTTTTTAAATATAAAACATGTTAAGACCATAACAAATACTCAGACCTAATTCCATAGAGCTCTGTAAATTTTTGTGGATGTGAGCGAGCCAACAACAGACAGACGACGAACATAGCTAAATCGACTCCGATTTTGATTTAATGTAAGAATGTATATACATACTGGGGTCTTCTAAGCGTTATACACGGAATGGCAAAGTTATTATATCCACTTCACCTCTTGTGGTGGTGGAGGGTATAATAAATAATAAATAAAGGTGAATTAGGTTAAGGTAGGACTAATGATAAATTCATATAAAACAAATCACCTGTAGTTTATTAAATGTTTTAAAAGAAACCATGAAACATGTTTCATATACAGTTCCTGGCATATTTGGAAACATAAAGGAAACTGTTTTAACATTATTTATATTTAAATTTTGTTGTTATTCTTCTTCTTATTCTTGGTTTAATCCGGATGATTAGGGTAGACAGCGGTCAGACATTTGTTACTGAACTTTTTTTCCTGTTTTTTTCTATCTAACTTGTCTTTGCTGAAATTTGGAAAGAAAATACCGGCAGGAGAATAAATTAAATGTGGATTTCTAAAGTTATTTTAACATAAATTTAAATGTCAGAAAAAATGTTTCTTTTCACATTTGACATAATATTTGTTTAATTGTTTTCTGGTCTTAAACAGATTTAGACAATAAGCTTTTGCTGACATTATCTGGACACTTTAAAGGAAATTTTTATTTCAACATTTTCGTTTTGTTAAAACATTTAGATAAAAAAAAAAGAATAATGTCATGGAGGGTATTTTGAAACATATGGTAAATAAAGATATTTTTAAATTGGTAAAATGTTTATTTAAGTAATTATATTTTTAATTCAAAATAAAAAAATATTTTGAAAAAGTTTAAATTCCACTATAGCAGAGCAAGGTTTCGATCCTCGGACCTCTGGGTTATGGGCCCAGCACGCTTCCACTGCGCCACTCTGCTTCATATTTAGCTAATAGCAAACTCTATTTATATCTTCATAATTTTTAAACTATTTGCTTCTGGTTCGCACTCACGCATTAGCACTCAATTGACGTACGCATGAGGGTTATTTTATCACTAATTGTTGTTGTACCTTTATTTATGTTTAGTCAATATCCAAATATCTGTTTCAGTGTCAATGACTGCAAATTGCCAAAATAGTGAAATAATTGTTCAAAGATAAGATTTTTTGACATACACATCGACCATTTGCTGTAAGATAGTCATAACGCAATAAATTGAATTTTGAAATTTTGTAAATTTTTAAGTTTTCAATACAAACATATTTCTCTGAATACAAGAATGAAAAATAGAAACAATCCACAACATCCGATGTACACCTGCAATAATGCTTTATTTCCGGTAATCGTAAATTAATAAACATTTCATTAAAATTGCCTAACGAGTGCTGCATCCTATAGACTGGAATTTTGGAAATTAGATATCTGAAAATTTATGTAATAACTAGAAAATAAATCGGTCGAAATATCAATATATACATGCATATATTATCAGAAAAAATGCGATACGATCTTCTATTTCCAGAGACAATATTAATACTAAAAATGTTATAGTCGGTCATGCCCGACTATGTTATACCCTAAACAACATTGTTGATTGTAAATGGCTGCTGCGAAAAATATAATAACAGCCCTCGTATAATTTTCTTTTGTTATTCACAGTTATGTGTGCAATAAATTATTATGACACCAAAATTTATGTGAAATTTATGCGTTTTAAAAGAATTTTTTTCTGGATATTTATTTAAAAGCTAGAAAAATTAAAGACAAACCTTCGTATAATTTCGCATAATTTGACCAAATATTATTGCAGTACTCGAGTATATGTTCGATTTATGTGTTTCAAAGTGATATTTGGACTGGTGGTTGTATGGGACTTATGAGCAAAATTTTGTGATCTTCGTATAATGTAGCATATCGTTTTATAACATTATAAAATTTGTTTTTGCAAAAAATTTGTTAAAATCTTTTATTTATTTATTTTATGGTTTAAATTCTCATTCCGGGTGACATTTTTATTGGGCCTATATGAAATAATACACTGATCACAAAATAATAGTTCATGCCAAATTTCATTAAGATACCTTGAAAAAAGCGACCAGTACTTTGCGTGGAAATCCTGCCGAAAGAACGGATATCGTTAGGTAATTCAGAAAGTGACTCTGAGCCGAGCAGTATGCTATGTGGTGTTAGCAATATTTTTTCTGCCCGTTACAAAGCATTAACGCATAATACCCTCACTATCTACAGTGATGAAGGGCATAAAAATGTCAAAATCTATTTCCAATATAAATCAATTCGATATATGACATTAAGTGGGCCAAAAAATTAATAGAAATATATCGAAAGTGGGCTTAACTACAATGTTCATTGATTTGGGGAAATAAAGGTATTAAAATAATCCCAGATGCCGCTAGAACAGAATTATCAGAGTCATATTGGCAACTCATATGTTAGATTTTATTGAGCGAGAAATATCACCTCGATCTTTCTACAGCATTCAATGATTTGTTATTTGTATATTTTGGAGTGAACACCGCAGTCCCTGAACTTGAATCCTTGACATCCTTGACTCTGAAAACTCAAAGCCTAAAAAACAAAGAGATGACGAATAGCCTAAATGAGAATGGAAGCTATGCCGACACCTATTCTTACGACTCTTGTACAGTCCGCGACCCGCATAAGTTATAAGAAATAAAGTTTATCAAAAAAATATAAACAAATTTTTCAATTAAAAAATATAACTATAATTTGTTTCTACTATAACTTTTCCTTCTGATTAGATTTTTATGATTTTGAATAAAAATGAACCTTAAATCCATTTAGTTTTGATTGACAAATTTCTTCCCCAAAATTTCAAGGTTGTTTCAGATATCAGACTATAACATTTTAAAAAATGAACTGATGTCGTTGGTTTTAAATGTAAAATTTCTTATGACAATGGTAAGTTATGAATCCAAATTTTATTTAGCTCTAAAAATTATTTAAATGTGAGTGTTCCTACAACGAACAGACGAACGTATTGTTTTTTAAATCTAAAACTTTCATAATATTTAGATCCAAAGAATTGGTTTGGAATAACCATGTCCGTTAAATATATCAAATATTTTAGAGAATGCCAAATTAAGAATTTAATATAAACCAATTTGTCTGCTTGCCCTTAACCAGTTTTTATAAGCTTTTAATTTATATCAAAATTGCCGAAATTGAGTATCTTTCAAAACAAATCTTTATTAATTAATATTTTATAAACCTAAAATCAGTAAAGCTTTCATGATTGATTTAAATCAGTTTTTATTTATTAAAATATCTTTATATAAAAACTTTCGAAATTAAATCATTTCAAAATTATAATTAACATTGAAAAAAACTGAGATATTTAAACTTTGGCAAAATTTATAAAACGGATATTAAAATGTCAAAAAAAGAATTTTGATTAACAAATACCTACACACACGAATATTAATATTCTTAGGCAACGAAGCATAATTAATACATTGACCGTTAATAATTATTCTGACAACATCAAAAGAAAACCCACCATCCCACAGAGCAAACGAATATAAATTATTTTCCAAAAGCAAATATCACCCAAAAAAATGGAAAATATTAATAATAATGTCAAATTTTGAAAAAAGGTAAGTTGAAACGACTTGAAAGAACGCTATGGAGAAATTTCTGAAACTTTCTCAGCATAATTTCGTATTCTCTTTTGATATTAATACATACTAATGATCCAAATCAGAGGTACCCACTCATACTTCTATACATTTGCCTACGTTTGAGTGAAGTAGGAAAAAATTACATTGAAAAAATACTACAAGCTAAAATTGAAGAGTCACGTACGTGTGAAGTAAGCATCTCTGATCTACGTTGCGGCAAAGTTGTCAAAAAATCGAGATCAGATTGTAACGAAGTAATTCGTTACATATTTTTTTGTTGTCAAATCAGATATGAATTTAACTCGTTAACATGAATTTAAAATGTACTTGCTTATTTTATAATTGTTCTTGTAAAATAACTGTTAATTTTTAAGAGTGTAAATATAAGAGAAATTGTTGTAGTATAAGAGAATATAGTAACATATTTAAGTATGAGTACATTACATGCCCAACATACAAAATAGTTGCATCACTACTACGATACTGTTGTATTACCACTAATACTAATAATCAATATCACTACTTCTTCAGTTGGGCTTGTGCTGCCGTTGTGGACGGACAGCTATCGCAAGTTTGTAATAGCTTCGATAGCAGCCGTATACAGGCAAAACAGTCCCAACCTAGTAGTAGTGTTAGGGTTTCTACTGGTATTTACTGCCATAGATCCCAAACAATATAGTAGTGTTAGGGTTTCTACTGGTATTTACTGCCATAGATCCCAAACAATGTAGTGGTGTTAGGGTTTCTACTGGTATTTACTGCCATAGATCCCAAACAATGTAGTAGTGTTAGGGTTTCTACTGGTATTTACTGCCATAGATCCCAAACAATGTAGTAGTGTTAGGGTTTCTACTGGTATTTACTGCCATAGATCCCAAACAATATAGTAGTGTTAGGGTTTCTACTGGTATTTACTGCCATAGATCCCAAACAATGTAGTAGTGTTAGGGTTTCTACTGGTATTTACTGCCATAGATCCCAAACAATGTAGTAGTGTTAGGGTTTCTACTGGTATTTACTGCCATAGATCCCAAACAAGGTAGTAGTGTTAGGGTTTCTACTGGTATTTACTGCCATAGATCCCAAACAATGTAGTAGTGTTAGGGTTTCTACTGGTATTTACTGCCATAGATCCCAAACAATGTAGTAGTGTTAGGGTTTCTACTGGTATTTACTGCCATAGATCCCAAACAATATAGTATGGCAAAAGGGAATCTACTGGTTTTTACAACCATAGATCCCAGGCAATGTAGTAGTGATAGGTATGGTAGTAGAACTACTAATACAATTACAAAATAATATTCTATATAAGGGCCGGATCTAGATTTAATCGAGGAGTCTGGTCTGGAAATCTGGAGGTCACGGTGTTTAAATTAGTTACTAAATAATTAAGTGCTGTTATAATAATTAGTATATAAGAAAAAATAATAAATTTTGAATAAATAATAAAAAAATAAACTTAAAATACAAAGTATCCTGGGTATCCTGGCAAACATCCTTATAAGATATGAAGATGTTTTTAATGATCACTTCAGTGTTAAATTTTTTATGTGGTAAGATTATGATAAATTCAAGACCTGGAACGCAATATGTTCTATTACTTTAGTCCGATTTAGTGTTATTCCACTAAGAAAAGGTCTGAAATGTTGCCAACTTTTGTCATATTCTTATGAAGGTGCTGTTATTTAATAGAACTACTAAGTATAGGAATCGACGTCAGGTCACAGATGTAAAAGAAAGGCAAATGCTGCAAAGACCTGTTCAAAATTAGCTACGTCAATAACATATTCAGAGAGAACCTAGGGAATATTTGTGACATTAAGTGTAATTGATAAGAATCAACTTGAATTCTTCTGGTAGAATAGAGCAAAAAATTTGGCTCTATATTTCTCCGATCCAGGAGTGAAAGGAAAAGAAGTTTTTTTTTTTGTAGATGCTTTGACTACAATTTGCATTAATATAAGTGCCTGTCGACTGCACGAGTACTTAGACTGTATTTGATTTGCATTGTTATTTATAATCGACTTCATATTGGGCTCGATAATTTCCGACTACTGAAAAAATAATCAGTTTCTTTTAGTGTTCAACAAGATATCAAAACTTCTCTCAGAAGTAACAAACTTTTCGGAAATTTATAATCGTGATATTCCTTTCACGATTTTAAATTCACGAAATTTTCCCAAACCCATTGACTCTCCAAAATTGCCTGTCATTCAAAATTATAGTGCCGGAGAAAGAATATTGGAATATGCAAATCAAAAAACATTAATAACACACATTTGGCCATTTTTTGTTTGTTTTTAGTGTTTCGGTGATAATTTTTCATATGTGTCGCACAAATATTCATACATTTATGCATGTGACAAACTTTTGTGTGTGAGGCGATATTTATATTTGACTGTGGTCCAGGGGATAAATGAAATAAAAAATGTGATGACAGTTTAAATTGAAAACGACAGACGATATAGACGCTACATAACAAACGAACACACATAATTATTAAGAGCCATAAACTTAACGATAAACAAAAACTGAATATTGAAAACTTTTTTTTGGGAATTTTCGACAATAAAAATATGACACAGTGGAGAGCAAATCAAATCAATTTTTGAAATCGGAAATTTTGAATTTAATAAAAAAGTTGAAACAATTTCTTGTATTGACTGAAAAAAATTTAAACATAAGAACATACATTTTGGACTCTGGTATTTTCCTTTTAACATAGATACTTACAATTTTTGTAGCTAAGGAGCTATAGGGGCTCAACTATAACTCCTTAGCTGCAAAGATTGTGAGCTTTTTTCGAACTCAACAAAAAAAAAAGAAACATCTCATGATAAGAAGTTATAGATTTACTTTCAACAAATTTTCCAATCTCTCCCACCGTGAACTGTGCACAATATGAAGTTCTTTTGTGAATTTACAAGCAAAACATCATCCTCAACGCCATCATCATGCATAAAAGAGAAACGATGCGTTGCAGAGGCGTATTGTGTGTGCCAGCACATATATAACGTAATAGCAGAAGAAAGAGGAAGAGAGTTTGTGAAAAGGCCCCAAGATTTAGACGACCACTTTAAACACACTCACAAACACATAAACATCCACACAGACCAAACAAGACATTAATAACAAATGACAACTGAATAATTTTAAAAATTGCGTATGTCATATTTCAAGCGTTAAATATCAACAATCAACAATTTTTAAAAGCAAACAACAAATGTCAAATAACAGACAATCACGATTATGAATAAACAACAAAAAAAGAAAACAACATCCACGTTAACAACAACAGCCTCATCACCACCAAAAGAAAATTTGAATCAAAGAACACAAAAAAATTGATGAGGGCAAAACATAAGTTATTTTGTATTTAGTTTTCCGAGATTTTACGCATATTCTTAATGAACACACATATTTTTTTTTTGCCCAAAATGTAAACAGAACAGAACCGCAAATATAAATTTATTCGTTTATAAAAATTTTGACTCGTTGTTTGTGACACCGACGACACAATCATAAAATATTTGCCAGAGCGATGGCTTTGCAATGTGATTTCGTTGTTGTTTTTGTTGATATTAAAGGCACTGATGTGCGAGATATTTATCTTTATAAATAGTGACAACTGAGAAATACAGCAGCAGCATTGACGGCATTAAGTAACTATTGTACAAATTTATTGCACAATGGGGGCGATTTTTATAGGTGAAAAGTAATGTAAGCATTGCATTGGTCAGTTCTTTTGCGCTTTGCAGCCCTCAAGTGAGTGGTACCCCTCCCCATGATCCTATCAGTCCTACATTTTGGCCAGCGAAAAGACCTTTGGGAAAGAAATTAGAACTAATTAGAATAATTCTACTTTTATAGTTCTTTAGATATTCGATAATTAATAATTGCTTTGTATGGGAGTACCTTTCCTCCTGATCCTACTCGTCCTATATTTTGATTAGAAAACAACTTCTTGAAATTCCTTCATTTTGTCTAGTAAACCAATTCCCTGAAAAAGTGGTTGAGACCAAATTCGAAAATTCTCACTGTAATTGCTTTTTAAATATTCGTAATTAATATTTGTCTTGCAGTCCTCTTGCAATCTTTATCCATGATCCTATCCGTCTCACATTTTACCTTGTTATGAAAATGGGTAAACCCATTTTAAATTCATGAAAAGCTTTCCGTGATTTCAGCTGGTTCCCATAACAATTTTATCTAAAGAAATGTTTGGAATTCTCTGCTAAGACCCTTGATATTTGAGTGGAAACTCACTATACGCGCTTCAAACATGTTGTAACCGGGAATCTGACATTCGATAGAACGCGATCTGTCAGTTAATAGCTTCTCCCCATTTAAGTCGCTAGAACTGTATAACACTCTGCCATGGATGTTGCAAAGTGCAAAAGTATCTATCATTTCTTGTCTTCAAAATAAAGTGCCTCTCTCACGATAATCTTACGTGGAACTGGGAAAAGTGTAATAAGATTTATCCTGAAAATTAACAGAGCTATAAGATTTTCTTTTCATTGACGTGCTCATAAGCTAAGATTAAAAACACCAATCGTCTAACACACAGAGAGAATATAAACAATATAATATGGCAACCTTTCTATATAAAGAAGGTAATAAACAGACCGATAAAATAACCAGAGAACAAGCTGAAAATAGATGGTCTGAAGTAGGCATATTTGTCAAGGGGATGTAGCCTGCCTTAAACGTACCAGGCATAGTCGCAAGGATATATCTAGGTCACTGGTCACTGCGTGTTTGGAAGTCATATAAGTAGGCTTGAATTAAAGGTAAAGTAAACATAATCACAGTTTTTATAATTTAGTAAAAAAGGAAAGTATTTTTTATCTCCATGAGCTGTGAATTGCCATAACCTAACCTAACCAAACCTTCTATTAGATTATCGGATCCTTCCTGCATTTACGGAAACGTAATTAGATTCTGTTTCAATAGAACGGCCTACATGTATCGGGCACATAGAGGAAAAAATGAGAGGTGAGTTAAGAAATAATGCATAACTTAATTGATTTTCCTACATTCCGAATAAGATTTTACAGTAGAGATAACTTTTCCTGCTTAAAATTTGGATCCTATTCTCATACTGTTCATCCCTAAATTTATCCATTAATCTAATAACTTACATTCAACAAATCTGAATCCTCTTTCATAAATAATTTTTCTTTGTAAAGTACCTCTGGCGGGAAAATGAACTTTTTACAATCCAAGACATTTCTTAATACCATTTCCTTGAAAAAACCAGTAAAAGTCTTTATGTATCAAACTCACCAATTACATATCTCTATTCATAAAATGTTACTATGAATAAAAAGTCAGAAACATATTTGATTATTTGGTGATAATTAGAAGGGACTTGTTCAAAAACATCAATGTGGCAAGAAGTCTTCACTAGAATTCTTAGGAAATGTGGGTTGTCCAGAAGAGATGATACAAGTATTGCAATTGGTTATAGTGAAGTTCCTTGAAAATGCCAATTATTTCAGAAACCAGATAAAAGTTGGCTTTTTGATAATATAAGTAACGGAATCAAAATAAGTGTACGCTTTTTTCATAAATCTTGATTTCACTCTTCTAAATAATTATCATCACACAACTCTCTGCTATTAGATACGAAATTATTTCCACCCCATTGTGCATATTTTATTGAAATATATAAATAACAACAAAAAAATCAAAGAAGTGACCAAAACATTAGGGCGGTAAAGAGCAACAGAAAACTTTACGAGTACGAACTATGATTCTGAAAATGAATGCTAAATGTAGCTGCTGTGTTGGGCTTTTTTCTATAGATCTAGATTCTAGATGGTCTTATTCATAATAATCATGAGGACGTTGATGTTGTTATTGTTGTTGTCGCTTTTGTTGGCTGTCGCTGCTGATGAAGATGAAAAATCTACAACACATTGAGTGAGGACGCAACAACGCATAAATTAAATTTAATGTGACATTTTTACAAAATGCTCATTTCTCACATTTCATTTATTGTATGAATGAATGAATAAATAAAATAATACACACACACGCACACAAAACTAAAAATGTTGCCAATGTAGTTTTCAGTTGATGTTCTTGCTATTGGAGTAAACTGAGTTCAAAATGAACTTATAAGGCAGGAATCTATAACTGAATGGATATATGAATAAAAGAGAAAAAGAAGAAAAAAAACAATATTCATGCATCACTGATAAAATGAAATGAATGTCGAAAAATAAAAACCCATAAGAAATATTTTGCCTTAAATTAGCCTCAATTAAATGTTAATGCATTTTGACATTTTTCCCTGTTAAGATATACATATTTCATTTATTTCTTTCCAACAAAAATAATCAAAACCACTGTATGGGCATAAAAAATGGGAAAAATCAGAAGAGAGACTGATTCTTTGGACTGCTTCAAAATTTCGATATTAATTTTCTGTTAGTTTTTTTTTATTGAAAAACTATAATCGCTCAGAAACGATTGTTGATCATATTTTGTACTTTATAATGAAGCTATAAATAATATGGAGGGGCCTTCGTGAACTTAGTATGGAACAAGGATTTATGAGTCAATGAAAAAAATTTTCTGAGATTTAAGCACAACAGATACGATATGCTTATTAAAATATGTACAATCAAAATACAAAGTTGCCCAGTGTTGTTTATGGAAATGTTGAAGATAAGTTTGGGACCCAAAAGCAGTAAAAAAAGTTCTTAGTATGGCAAACAATATGCGGTTACCGCAAAAGAAGCCCATCATTGGTTACAAAAGGCTCTATAAATACCGAAATTAACATCATAAAAAAGCCTGCTTTCATACATAAGACGTAATAAGTTTTTCAATTTCACTCCTTAAGTTTAAAGAAGCAATAATAATTTATATTTCAGTTCTACTGGGACGATATGTTTATATTGATAGAAAGTGGTTAAGATGAAGAAGAACTTACTGTAGGCTCCATTTATGCAACTTCAATCACAATTTGCTTGCAACTTTTTGTGTAGTTGTTCAAATTTTCACTTTTTAAACTTGTAAACGAGTTAATTTATATTTTGTATTTAAAATAACTCTCTATAGCGATCATCTTTAATATTTATCTCAGCAAAATTACCTTTTCCATATATCCTTTTTATCACGATTAGGAATATATTGTGCATTTGATTCCAATGCCCCATTTTATGCTAAAAGTGAATGCTTATTAACTTAATGGATTACATTTGCACCATCCTTTACTTCATTTAAATATTTATTTCATATGTTTCCAAAATTCCCATTACCTTTTTGCCCATACAATTTTATGAAAATCAGTTTAAATTATTGTAGTTGTTGCAATTACATTACTTATACATATGAAACGTATGAAATGTAAATTTGTATGTGTGTGTCAATGTTTATGCATTTACATTGACTTTGAATTCTTTTAGTTCTTAACATGGATGGATGATGTTATTTGATGATGTTGACAAGTTAACAACAGTTTCACATTTCTCATTATTTATGCTGAACTCTTGTAGTCACTGTGACGTTACGATGTCATTCTCATCATTGTCAGCGTCATTGTTGTAGATGTTTGCTGTATATTTCTTTGTCGTCATCGTCCTCATCATCATCAACCAACTAAATCAGCATCAACAATCATTTTATTTTATTTGTCATTTACTTTTTCAGTTGATGATAAACAGATTGTCATTTTGTCACAGCATAGTTTTCAAAAATAGACATGAACTATTTTTGTTTGATTTGTTTCATTTTAATTCTTTGGTTTAATTCATGTTTAGTCATCGCAATGAGAATTCAAATGAAGGTAATCATTTAGTGGTTAATTAAGATGGACATTTCATGTTTGTTACTTTCAACATTATGTAGCACAATATAGTATATGATGGATAAAGATGACTGATATTAGATAATAAATGTGTGTTTTTTTTATATATTATTAAAAGATAGTTTTTGAAATAGCTTAATTCACTCTTGTCATAAGATAATGATATACATGATAGATGAACATTAGGAAATAAAATTTTCTTTACTTCAATTTATTTCAATAATCATAGTTTGTTGCAAAGCTTTATTTTGGACTAGAAATTTAAAAAGTATGCAGTGTCCATATAATGTGGCACAGTGGTTACAAAACGACTTTTTTGGAAATAATCATTTTGAACCGATTCTAATAACTTGAAAAAATTTCACATGGAATACAGACAACAAATGCACTCTACTTGCATACAAAAGTAATGTTAAAATATATTTAATATAAAAATGTATGGAAATAAGCTAAATGAGAAGCTTAGTTCAGATTGGTTTTTGAAAAAAATTTTTGGAAAATTTTTAATTTTTAATTTTTGCCAAATTTAAATTTTGCTAAATCTAAATAAAATAAAATAAAATAAAATAAAATAAAATAAAATAAAATAAAATGAAATGAAATAAAATAACATAAAATGAAATGAATAGCGATATTTTTTAACTTTTAATTCCATGCTTTTTCATACGGTAATATCCCAAATCACAATAAGTATAATACTTGTTAAAAATTTTGCTTTTCAAATTAATTATCTTGATGATCCCGGCTTTGCGATTTGAAAACTTGGACAACATTTTCTTCAAAAACTTCGGAAGGCCTTAACGACAAACAGATCCTATAGGATATTGTTCTAAACAGTTTTCTACTTAATCAGCTATATCGGCTCCATTGCAAAAAAAATTATAGAACGGTAACTGAGACAACCACAAAATTTCGATTAAAAACTTTTCTGCATTTTTTCAACAAAAAGTAACAAATATCGAAAATTGGATAAGTTTGCATAATTTTAATACACAAAACCAATGTGTTATATTGATCGCAATTTTAAATATAAGTTTTTTTAGATTTATCACATGCAAGTATTTTGGTATCAAATGAATTTGAACAAGCTAAAATGCTATATTCTGGCAGTACCGAATTTTAAATCTCCACCCCAATTAAATTATGCATAATTATACGTTAATCAGCTTCAACACCGATACCGGAAAAATACCTCTATTAAAACTACAGTGAAATATTGACAATATTTGGATAAATGTTTTAACTTCGATTCTAAATTTAAGAAGCTTTTAAAACTGAAACCCTACGTCACAATAATTGACAAATTAAATTTTTATATTAATGACAATTTTAAAAATAAATGCACCAAATTTCAATAAAACCTTAGAGTCTTAACTAAAATCCCTTTTCCAGAAAGGGACCTTTAATGGAAACCCTAGAAAATATGCCCGACAATCTTCAAATTAGTAAGATGTATTAAAGATCGGTAAAATAATAATGCTGAATTTCAATAGGATTGTTAACATTAAACAAATTTAGAAACTTAAAACTGTTTTCATGGATACGGGAGCTTTAGCTGAATATGGTCTGATATTGGTAAAATTAATACCATAAAATAATTGTGTCGAATTTCAATAGAATTGATATATATTTAAGGTTTTTATAAGCTTGAAACTGTTTGACGAGAATAGACCTTATGTGGGAGCTGTAGAAAAATATGGACTGAAATTATTTAGATCAGAAATTGTTCAGTTTCATATTTTAAATTCTGTTTACATTCAACTATATTAATGGAAAAATGAAAAAGAAGATCCTTTTCGGAGTTTTGAGATTGTCTCAGTTATCGCTATATAAATTTAAAAAAAAAATCTAATAAACTGTTAAATCTAATGTGACCAAGTTTCATTGAATTCTTACAATTATTTTAACCTTGAGAATGTTTCCAAAAGATAGATGGACATAACTAAATCGACTCAGTTTTTTATTTACTATACATTATGGGGTCTTAAATGATTCCTTCTTGACGTTACACACGAAATGACAAAGTTAATATAACCCCATCACGACATGTTATGGTGGAGGGTATAACAACTTAGATTAAGCTGGGACCATTATTTCACATTAACGATTTTGCTTATTTGCTTACACATAAAACTATGACGAATTTGTGAATATATAAGTATAGTTCCACGAATAGATTTTCCTAGGCTCTTAAATTTCATTTTTATTTTTACAAGTTTTTATAAAAAGTAAGTGGTAGAGCGTATTTAAGATAGGGAATAGCCAAATATAGTATTATTAATTGTTAATTTTTTTTACAATTGAACTTGACCATATTGAGTCCTATATTCATCCAAACCAACTCCAAAATAAATTAGCTCTTATCACTTCTTTAAGATATTTCTAACGATTTAAAAGGTATTAAGTTATTAAAGAATCGATATGGAGCAATGTACTGGTGAAAGAGGGTGATAGATAATTTCGTTCCATTTTTCAACAATTTTATTACAACTTTTCCAAATTTTAATATCTTAGTTACTTTTTACATTAGTTTTACTTATAAATTAGTTTTGTGTATCAATTACTACTAAAATGCTAATGAGTGCAAAATTATTGAATCCTCAAAGTGAAATTCAATGTAAATAAATATTTCATACTTCAAACACTAAACTGCCATGAAAAAGTATCTGTTTGTATATTTATTTGAACTTTAAACAATTATGATTATTAATATTATTAGTTTTACTTTTTATATTTGTTTTGTCTACTAAACAAACACTATTATGATAATCAGCAAGACATTAAAAAAGATTTATTAGCAGTCATAAAATATAATTAAAATGAGGTTGGGATCTGTTTCTTTATTTCAGCTTTTTTATATTTTTCAGTTTTTAAAACGAACAACAATAAGTAGATACAAGTTTATTATGAAATATGGGATTTTTATGAGTGGAAAATAAATTTTAAAAATATAAAAATATAAAATCTTGTTTTTATTCTTTTTTTGTGAATTTATTTAATTTACTATAAATTTGTTCATAAATAAAAATGTGTTTCTACTCTTGGTATATCACTTTTTTTCTAATATGCAGACCCTACACCACGAGAGACGTTTGTACAGATGTTGGCAACGGGTAGAAAAAAATAGTGCTGCCACTATTTTGAGTCGATTAAACCTGGCTGTCCACGTAAAGCTTTTTCGCAAAAAACAATATCTTAATGAATTTTGTTATGTAGAATTTTTTGTTTTAAGGGAGATGCCTATTGAAATTTATGGATCTATTTAATTTATAGGCCCTAAATATTTAAATTACTATCTAAGACTCGGTGCGCTTTTCCGCCCTTATAATGTGAATGGCACCCCACCCCATGGTACTTTTCAGCCTACATTTTCGCCAGTAAAAAATCCTTGGGAAAGTAATAAGAACCAATTTGAGTACTCCTTTGTACAGTTCATTAAATATTCGATAATTAATATTTAATGGGAGTACCTTTTCCCTTGATCCAACCCCTCCTATATTTTGATCAGTACAACAAATTCTTGAGAAAGTGATTGGGCTCGAATTTGAAAACTATTGCTGTTTTATTTCTTTAGATATTCGATAATTAATATTTTCTGTGTATGGGGGACTCTTCTACCCATGATCTATCCGACTTTCATTCTGTCCAGTATAACAGTTAGTGAAAAAATTTATTTAGGACAACTTTAAAAATTCTCGGTGTAATGATTCTTTATTAACATTTTCTTTGTATGGAGGCTACTTCTCCCCCTGATCCTATCCGTCCTTCATTATGTCTAGTAAAACAGTTCCTTGATATAATGGTATCAAGGAACTATGTTAATTTCGGGTATATATTTTGTAAAAATTTCAGCAAAATCGGTCCAGTAGTTTAGCTGTCTATAAGAAAGCAAAAGGCGGTGTGCGAATTTTTATGAGGGTCGGTTCGTTATTTTTTCAATACCCATAAAACACTCCCTTAAAACATACTTTTAAAATGCATAAATTTTACATAAATGTTGGTAGCATAATAATCTATTGCACGAGAGCCGTTTACAAATTATGAGTAACAGTCAGTTTATTTAATAATAATTGTTTACGGTATTACATAGTCGGTATTGGCCGACTAACACATTTTTACGTGTTTTTCTCTTCGTTCATATTCTCCATAAGAAACATGAATACGTATTATTATTTAAGAAAAAAGTCATAAAATAGAATTTATTATGACAGTTTTGTGTTCATTCAAAAGAAAAATATTCTTAAGATTTAAATAAATCTAAATTTTTTCGTATTTTTGTTGTTGCATGTTTTAAGAAATTTAACAAAAATTATGAAATATGTGTTGTGGCAAAGAAAAATGAAAAATTTTGAAATATTTTTATTAATCTTATAACATAAAATGGTGGAGAAAATAATGAAAGAAATTTTTCTTAAGTGAATAATTTAGTGGATAAATTCAGGTTGTTTTTGTGTTTAAAGGGGAAATACGTTAAAAATTTTATTGCCCTCCCGCATACATATTTTGGGGAAAAATTAAACTAATTTTTATATAAATTATAGTTATTAGTACTTCGTTAGATAGAGGGAAGTAAAACAAACAATGTTTAATCTTTTGAGATTATTCTTTAACATAATCATAGAAAAAGCCTTGAGAAATCTAAGGTAATACTTGAAGCTTTTTTCCATTCGATTTCAAAGTTTCAGAGTTTCAAATGAAAAACGAAATGGAAATAAATCTGTAACTTCTAAACGGTTAGTCCAAAATTTTACATAGTGATACTAGAAGTGCAGGCGAGTTTAAGTTTAGAGCTTATTCCTTATGTACCTAACGGGTCGACAGGTCGATCCACAGGGTCCCAAAATTAATTACCTCGGTTCATAAAAAACTTTTAAATCGATGAGAGGGTTCTGCTAGTGAAGATCTATTAAAAAAATATTTACCTTCAAAAATTAATAATTTTACTTTTTGACCGATTCTGGCGAAAATTTTATGCTATAGTGGGTCCAAATTTTATCTCATTTTTGCTGTATACATTTTATTTTATTAAGAACTAATTAAAAAAATTTATAACGATAAAATTTTGAAAAATTCCTTCATAGAATTAAAAATTATAAGACTTTAAATTTGAAGTTTCAAAAAATTTAGATCTTTCACCGATTGTTTTGCCAAAAAATTGGTGACATTATTTTTAAGTTATAAAAATTTTTCTTGCATTTATAACTTTCTGGAAGGTTACATTATAGGCTTTATTGCAGTGTAAAAATAGTTTGAGAAACTTAAATTTTAGGAGAATCAGAGTCTCGCAAATTCAACCAATTTTAAACGATACACTAATTTATGGCTTAATTTCTCAAATCTGGAATTTTATCAAGTAAGAATGCTATATTCGGTTATCTTTAATACCCTTCACCACAAATTCGTGTGAAGTTAATACGTTCGGTTCCATAGATATACGTATACACACATACACTCACAAATGCATATAGTATATAACACAGAAATACTTAATTAGTCATAAAATTAGTTATAATTTTGGCTATAACTTTTTTCTACTGAACTGCATTTTTTTCTATTGAACTGCCTTTTTTCTACTAGGCCAGATGTCATGGAGCTATGTAAATTTTTGTAGATGTGAGCAGACAGACAGATTGACGAAAATCAACTGAGATTTTGATTTGAAGCAAGAATTTATATACATTATGGGGTCTGAAATAATTCATTCTTAGCGTTACACACAGAATGACAAAATTAATATACTCTCTTTACCACTTATATTGTGGAGTGCATTAAAATAAAAATATGATTGTTATAAGCTCAAAACTGTTTTCCGGGAAGGATTCTTATATGGGAACTACAGCAAAATTTGGACCAAGATTTTCATATTTATAATATACTTTGACTATAGTTAGAAAAATCATTGTGCTAAATTTTAATATAATTGATATTTATTAAATGTTTTATAAACTCAAACCCGGTTTCCTGGAAATCCCGTTTTAAAGGAGCTATGGGAAAATTTCGACCGATATAGGGCAAATTAATATAATATCTTCAGAACAGTTAGCAAAATAATTGTGTCGAATTTCAATAGAATTGGTCTCTATTTATTCGTTTTATAAGCAGAAAACTGTTTTCGGTGAGTGGCCTGATATGGACCGAGATTGTTCTAATTAAAAATATACATTAAAAATAGTTTAAAAAATGCATTGTACCGAGTTCCAATGGAATTAGTTTTTATTTAATTGTTTTATAAGCACAAACCCGTTTTCCAGGAAGGGGCCATGGACCCATGTTAATAAAATTTATAACATATATTTAGAAAAAAATAATTGTGCCAAATTTCAATATAATTGGTTCAAATTAAAAAGTTTTATAAGCTATAACCCTTTAAGATGCATAATTCGTGTATGATTTTTTAGCTCCACAAAAATTTACTCCGTACATTACACTGCCACTATTTTTCTTTTCATATTTCAAAATAGTTAAAATATACAATTTATACTGATTGGTCCCAGGACGATATGATATAAGCGAGCAGGATTCATAAATGACGAGTCTATGTCATGGCCATTGGAGTGAAACTGTTAGCGATTTATGCCTCTAAGCATTATGTAACTACTCATTCAGATTCTTGATATTAAAGTCTTAAAAGTGCCTATATTTGGTCCAAGTACTTTAAACGAGAATGAGAGAAAAAAATTTCTATTTTGTTAAAATCGATTGAAAATGTCAAGATCTCCTTGCGGTTGGTGTATATTATCTAGTTTTCTTTCATAATTTTAGTTCAACTGTTTAGTTTCTATACTTGCAGTTATTATCTCAACCTCTCTAAAAATATTTAATTGTGCCATAAAAAATTTTTATTAATAATATAAAAGACTAGAAACAAAATAATAATATTTCTTAAATAAATATTTTTAATCTTTAGGTCATAAAGTTTAACACAAAACATATAAATTAACAAATTAATTGCTAAAATAAAAATCTGAAAGATGTGGAAAAATATTTCAATAATAAAACAGATTTTTAGACATGTTAATTAAAATTAAATATAAAAATTATGACTTTAAGTGTTAAGATCACTTGTCTTTGAAAAACACAAAAATCCAAATATAATTCCAGAAATCAAAATGAAAACACAAGATTTCAGAAATATAAGTAAACAGCGACTATGGAAACCGGTACAATGTTTGGAACATAAAATTTTGCTACATCTAGATTTTTGTTTTATTGAATATAATTTTATTATGTCTCTGTCTTCAATTTTAATGACCTAATTTTACATGTTTGTATCTGTTAAGTATTCATAGCAAAGCGCTCTAAATACTTATAAAATTCCAAACATCATTTAGAATATTTTTTGGTATTTGACAATACATAACAATTTATTGATAAGAATATTATGCCAGATTTAAAACATATATAAAACATATCAATTTATTTTGATTGTTGACAGATTTTTTGTCTATGTCAGTGTGAGTGTGATATTTTTTAATTTATGACCATAAAAAAAATTCATCTAGAAATTTAGTTTTGAAAATAGATTTTTTCTGTTTAAAACTCCAAACATTTTAATTGTGATTCTTAATTTGTGTTTATTACTTTGAAATTTATGAACTCTTAATTACCAAATGCATTCAGAATTTTGTTGTTATTTAATCAATTCTCTACAGTTATTAAATCTCTAAGGATTATCAATAGGTTTCATTTGAACAACCACAGAGGATGCCAAACAATTATGGGCTATTTTTATTATAACAACATTAAATGACTGATGAATGAAATGAATAAATTTAATTTTTTTAAGACCCTTAATCCACACATTTATATATATAGCTTGATCTATTTGTCAAACATATGGTAGTTAAGCACATGGTTATGTTAGGTTGTCAGCGATTGAAATAACCGGTATTTAAATAGACCACCAGGTCCACTATGATTACAGTTTTCTCTCTCTCTTACTCCTTGCTCTCTTCTCTCCTCAATTAGCTGCCAATAATAACCAAGTATTAATATCTCTGATTTCAGTGCCGGGTCAGTTGTTTCTATAGCATCTTCATCGCACGAGTCATACTTCAAGATACGCAATCTTTCCATCTATTTGCAAAAGTCTTCAGTTTCCAGTTTCTATCCTATTCTAAGAAGAGAATAATTATACTTAATTTCATGCTTTATTCCACATAAGGAGTGAGATCGAAAATTTATTAACATACATTTTTTATTACAACTTTTAATCCAGTATTATTTGATTCCTCGTTTTAAAGTTTCTTTTGTAAAACACATCAGTTATTATGTTTAAAGTCAAACAAAGATTTTGTTAATTTGAATAAAATGAGTGAACAGAAAAAATTTCGTACTAAAATTATTAAATTTTGTAAAAAAAAACGAGTTCAAGCATTCAAATGTCTACCGTCAAACTGTTGATATATATAAAAATAGAGAACATTTCACATTTCAGAAAACATTTTCACAGGAGCTTCCAACACATCCGGTAGGAAAAGAGCTCATTGCTGGGACTATTTGGTAAAAAAGTTAAAGCTAATGTAAGATTAAATACATACAAGGCGCGAAAAGTTCCTATCAGGAACTCTGTTAAAAATTTAGAAGCAAGAAAACAGTGCACTAAAATTCAAGTCAAGTTTTCTAAAAACCATTCTTCCCACATCATGAATGACAAAATGCATGGCAGATTTTTCTCAAGTTCTTGAACAAAAATTTTATGTTACTGTTTTTCGAGGGGATGTTAAAGAAAAGTTTAGGAACCAAAAATTGTCATAGCTTCCCACAATCTTCTTGGTATGGAAAGAAATATCCAGTTACATATAAAGCCAATCATTTGTTAAAATGAGGTCTATTGATACTGAAACATACATCAAGGACTATTAACAATAAAGGCTGCTTCCATTCAGAAGATTTCATAATGTGTCCACTTATTTTTGAACCAACTTGGCATCTTGTCATTATGGTAAGCAAGCTTTTAAATGGTACAAAAACAATAATGTGGTATTTGTTCCAAGATATAGAATTTAATAAGAGTAGAAATCATTAATTCTTGAATATTAAACCATTTTCATCCAGCCTCCAAGACTTAGAATAGATGTGTAAGTTTGTATTTCTATTTAATAATATGATGATAATTGGTCTGTGACATAATTACTTGTGAAGTCCCCAATTATTTCCAGACGAAGAACACTCTTGTTGGCAGAGAATTCGTTTACTCCAATTTAATTTACAAGGTAGTAACATTAACTTCGATTTCTAATGCCGCTTCGGTGTAGTTTTTATGGATTCCGTTAAACTACGTAACACTACCCTATTTTTTCTTATAACCGCAATTTCAGCAAGAAATCTGTGCCTCAAAATCCTTCATACACATTTCGAAAAATTTCTATGAACACGCATCCTGTATTTCAAACTGGAAGGGGGAATTCCTTTCAACAAATACTGCATCAAATTTCAACAAAACTTTAATCAATAAAACTTTTAGTGATTTCTTCCAGTTTTATAAATGTCAATCCGTTAATACGGATTCCAAAATCCAAACCAATAACATTTTTAAAGTTTCGGAATTATTAACAAGAAGGTTAAGGTTTAAAAGTTAAATGTGCAAATGCATTTTACTAGATTAAATTCTTTTATTATGAAATATTTTTATTTGTCTCCTTCCCCATGGGTTAATAATGGTCTACGTGATATCTTGAAAAATCACTCAGTTTTATTTTTCAACATTTTTTACTAGACATTTTCATGACATTACATCTTAAATTTCTTTAGAAGTAAACAAAAAACAATTCTGTCATATATTTAAACTATATTTTGTCATATTTTACTCAAAACCAAAGAATGAAACATTTTATTTTGCGCTATATTTGTCTAAATAAACAAATGCTGACAGCAGCATAAATTTATCACAAACACGAGATTCTCTCATGATTTTTTATACGCGAGACTGAAATAATACACGTGTTGAATAAAAGTTATAGTAAAATGGTAAAGAGAAACTTGAGTAAATAAATATTAATTATAATTAGTTGATATTTTGTTTTGTTTGGAAAATTATGACAAAATGATAAAATTAGTAGAAGAGATTATTTTTGGCACAAATGTGCGATAAAAAATAATAAATAAACATTGTTATTAATGATATAGGAATGTATTAAAGATATCAATAAACGTTTATAGTACACGTGAAATTAGGAAAACATATATATAAATAAAATTGAATGAATATGATAATATGAAGGAGTGTATACTATGTTTATCATTGCATTTGTAACATTAAAAAATAACGTTCAATGCCATCAAAAACCTACGTTCTTGGTTGTTGTTGGGACTTTGCTATAATTAGTTTTGGGACTTTTCATTACTCTCATTATTACAATTATTTCAGAAGTTGTTCGATACTGGATGTATTTTCGACGGACTGTTAACGGACAAGTTTTATTTTGGAAATTGAATTTATTTTGGAAATTGTGAGGCAATACTTTGTGTGTATTAATGAAAAAAGCTTTGATGGCTGAAATGTCGAGTAAATTTTATAATGTATCCGAGAACAGCTGCAATTTATCCAACATCATCAGTGACTAGGTATCGGAGGATCATATAACCGATTTTTAAAGAAAATACTCGATGTATTAAAACCACAAATATAAACATTAACAGACGACAATTGGAGCCTTGTTCCCCAAGAAAAGAAACTTCAGCTGCAGATAAACAATGACATTATTTTGAGACAGCAATATCAAGTTATGGCTGGACAATAAAGAAATCTGATAGACAAAGTAAAAATCGAAGAACGAAATGAGAAAACAATCAACGATATTACCTGATGTAAGATGAAAATACTGTTAACTGAAGAAATCGAAATTGACAGCTGTAGACCTGGAGAAAATATACGAGCTCCGAATGTAAGCTAAACAAAGAATGCATTTACGAAGTAAACAAAACAGGAGACGAAGATATATATCTAGCAGAAAATATACAGGTTTGGGAGGAACGAAGGCTTCATCTTTAACTTACCGAAAAGTGGAGACTTAAGAGATTGCAATAACAACAGAAACTACTTTTCTTCCTGGCAGCCATATAAAGATTTCGTATTAATTTTTATTGTTACAAACTATTAACATCAATTATTTTAGGAACCGTTAGAAGCAGTTTACTATTCCCTAATTATTAAACGTACAATTTGTATCTTATAAAAAAGAAATCCCCTAAATATGACCCTAAACATTCATTAATTACATTATGTTACAACATAATGAGAAGAAAGCATTAAATTGTAATATTAATAAATGTTTTTTGTTAACACAAATTAATACCAACAATGATGCTGTCACAACTGTCTCAAATATTAATCCCTCAAAACAATCAACGCAGTTCCGAACAGCGGTTAAGTTCAAAACAATAAAACACATACAGCATAAAGCTCTACAAATAAATAATGTTTGGAGATATAAAAGAAAAATGACATACAGTCAAGAATAGAGAAAATGAATGACTAAAATAAAAACGAAAACCCATCAAATACATAGACGTCGCAGTATGACTCTAAGATGACTTAAATATGAACAAATAACTTAACAAAATATCTAAACACCATGCGACGAGTAATATTTGGTACTGCGATGTACTGTGGGGTGGAATATAAATATTTTAAGGAAATAAATCTATAACTTATGAATGGATGAATACACCCATTTAAGCATAAATTACAAGGTATGAAGACATCAATATACTTTTGAAATGGAAAGGCAAGAGCTTGTTCGTGAAGAGAGCTCTAGCTGTTCGGAATAAGGTTATAACGTAATTTTTTAAAGTCCTTATGAGGTATTTATTCTAAAATTATTAGTCTCCGAAAGTCAAGCAGAGTTTGCAAATTCATTTGCCCCAAAAAAGTTCGATTCTGTCCCACTATGCAATGTCTATTTATCTCATAAATATTTCTCGGATTAATGTGTATGTGCGTTTGTTTGAGAATAGATAAATGAAACTCACTCAAATAGATTTTTGATATATTTGTAAATGTGTACACAATACATGAGTTATGATATGTGGCATGAAATGTGGTGGCAGCTTATAACTTTTTAAAAAACGTTTGTCTCTTTCTCTCTTAACTGTCGGGTGGATCTTTTGAATCAAATAGCACCGCTGGTACTAGAAATTGTTAGTTGTATATGTTTTGGTTGCTTAGATGGTTTTAAGTACTTAACTTTTATGAAAGATAGATGGATGGCTGGTTGGTTGGTAAAAGCCAACCATTCAAAGAGTCAAAAAGTTAAAAAAATAAATAAAAGACATTTAGACGGACAGACAGTTGTACAAAAAGCTAGACAGAATGATAGCCCGAAATAATAATAACAAAAACTATTAAATGAAATAAAAAGAAAAGAGAAGACCCCTTAACGAATGGAGCTTTTATCGTTAATTTATTGCTGCTTTTTATTTCGTAATTGTGATTGATGACTACGATGAGTATCTGTTGGATATATCAATGTACTATAAGTTATGTTACTGTGGTTTAGAGGAATATAAATTAAAAATATATATTTTTTTCTTAAAATTAATTTTTTACACTAAATCGCTTCAAGTTCAGATCTAGATTAATTCTAGTTCAATTTTAGTTATGTTTCAGTTTCAGTTCAGTTATAGTTCATTTCTAGTTCAGTTCTAATTCAGTTCTAATTCAGTTCTAATTCAGTTCTAGTTCAGTTCTAGATCAGTTCTAGGTCAGTATTTGTTCAGTTCTAGTTAAATTTTTGTTCAATTTTGATTCAGTTCTAGTTAAGTTCAAGTTCAGTTCAAATAGAAAATTTTCCATAACAAGTGCTAAAAATATAAAGATCTCTGGTGGAAGCTCGTAGGAGGTTATTAATGAACTTAAAGGTTAACAATTTTCATGAAAATAGCAGTCGATTAAAATTTTTTATATAAAAATTAAAAAAAAAAATTAATAAAACAGCACTGTACTTGAGGAAGGCTATTTATGAAAAAAGATGGCTGATGGTCAGAATCCTCTATTAGATTTCTAATATCAATATGAGTAACATTTTTACTGACAATAAAAAATAGCAGTTATCGCTGGTATGGCCTATTTTCTGATATTAGTATCGAATTAATTTCTGCACGTGATAGGCGGTATTTTGACTAAAAGTTTGCATTAATTCAGTATTTCAGAAACAAAAAAGTCGTTTGGGAATAAATTTAAACAAAAGTAAAATATTCATAACAAAGACCAAGGAGGCCAGTTTTAGATTTCTGTAATTAAATAAGGCAATTAAATCTGCGGTAACCTTTTATACATATTGACAAATTTTTGTTAGGAATATGGGCATATGTGTTTACATAACTATAGAAGATTATCGAAGGTAAAAACGCATTGTAATATTTAAATTGCAGGTGCAATACGGACAAGCCCTTCCTAGGCAGTACATCTAAATCCTATTAACCTCCGTATGAAGACTATATATTCAAATAGTGCGGGTAGTAATCAGTTGGAAATCAAAGAATGATCGAATATTATTTCAAACCCACTGAAATATGAATCAAACTTTCTAATAATACAACAGGAATTTAAAAATTCTTATTTCCTCCAAGAACGAGTGGAATAAAAGTAATATCAGTAGGGCACGACTTCTGTTTCTTATATCAATACAGAAGTGAGCTGGCCACTCCAACAATCTATTGATTTTGATAATGAATATACAGTTGGTTTTACGAGAACCAATGTCTGTTGTATCAAATGCCGATTCAGAAAAAACATATATTCGCCAGAATAATAAATCAACCAGTGATAGTAAAATGTAAACATATGCAGAGAGGTAACTGAAATGTGATTTACCTTTAAAATAAATTGAAAAATGCAATTATTGAAGGCTCAAATATAAATCAGTTCGCTATCAGACAAATATGTTTTTAGACTCAGACAATCTATCATTCAGTGATTTTGTATCTGCAACACTATGGTAAAGAAAAACAATACAAACGTATGTGTTCAGTCTTAGTTTAAAAGGTAATCTATACTTGAAAAGCTACATACTACATAGATCGCCTTCTCAATTCTCAGGATGGACCCACCATACAGTAATCATATAGTGACAGTAGATCAAATGAAGTTAATGTTGTGTTTTGACAGTTTAGTGCAAAACTCATCATAATCTGATCAGTTACAATTTGGTTCTCATCAATTGCTATTTCATTTCAATTTCTGTTGTGGTTTGGTTTTTGCTGCTCAGCAGCAAAAGTTCCTTATTTGTGCTACCAATTTTCACCTAATGAACCACAGTATTCTTGTATTGCCAGAGTGCTGTCAGTAAACAATTGCGCTAAATAAACGCAATGATAAATTAATAAATTGTTTTCCCTCTTTTTTTCATTTCTTTCACAAAAAAATATTAATAATAAAAAATAAATAAATTTTTCACTGTGAGTTATGCTCCACTTTTTTGTCTACATTACTTATGATTATTATTTATTTCAAGTTATTTTTCATAAGTCATTAAGTCGCCATCTTTGTACATTGTGTTGTCATTTTGAGCATTTTTTTCATTAACGATTTTTTCCCTACCACTTCAGTGAATATGATATTTTTCATAATTTGTGAGCTTTTTTTTTCTTTTGGTCATATATCATATTTTGACAAGCACAACGTCATTTTTAATCAATATTTATAAACAATTTTCAATGAAAATAAAAAGAAGGTATAAATGCAAAAAAATAAAAAATCTAAAAGAAAATATATATTGTAAATTATGAAGTTTTAAAAGCGAAAATATCATCATTATTCTATAAGTTCTTAAACATTTCTTTCAATTTAATTTAAAATTATTATTATTTTTTTGAACGGCTTATAAAACTGTCAAAAGCTTAAGCTTTAAAAATAAAAAATAATAATAGAAATAAAGTAGGCAACACTTATGGAAGAAGGGGTTTTCCATTTGCACATGTATAGCATTTAATGTTTCAGTTTCAGTACATTTCTTTTTTTACATTTCACTCAACGTGCCAAAATGACCAAAACGTCAAATACCTATTAGCAATGACAGTGCGAAGTTACCACCACTAACAGGCCGACATCGCTACGTATGACTACAAATACCGTCCATCAATACTACAAAAAATAATTTCAACTTCAAAGCATTTTGTTGTCGGCATTTTATGTCTGATGGCAAAAACAGCTTAAAATGGTTTTTGACGTTTTTAATTCTCTCATATACGCTCTAAATTTAGTAGTCTTCCATAAAGTTTCTTATATATAGAGGCACGTCAAGTCCCTTGATGTCTGTCGTTAATTTTACTGTCATTTTATATTTTTTTAATATATTTCATACGTTTGGACATGAGTAAAAAAATGAAACATTTTTATATATTGATGCCAAGATTTATGGAAGTTAAATGTCATGACAATAAACAGACACATTTAGTATTTTTTTCTCTTTAACGATTGACAGCTACTCAAAGGCTTAAACTGTTATTAAGTGTTATGCTTTGACGTTTCTTTGATATCTGTGTGATAATATACACTCACTACACTAATATCGAAACTAGAGAGTGAGAGTGCGTTCGAGCGTATGCATTTTGATACCAGAGCAAGTACCTTTTTATATTTTTTGATAAATGCCAATTTTAATGTTTAAAAAAGATTTTCATTTTTTAAAAAAGGGTTGATTAAAAATATTTTGAAATTCTTGTAATGTATCGGACGTGTGCATGTGTACCGGAAATTAGCAAAATAATTCCATTTAATACTTTAAAAAGGATTAAAATTTTTAATGTAAGAAAGTTGTTTTTATTCATAAAAAATGTATATAAAAACTCTCAGTAATATTTTAAGTGAAGGGACAATTGGCTTTAATGGATTAAATATAATTCGCATAACGCCATTAAAATAAAGTCTCCACTTTATCTCACACAAATTCTTAAAAAATAATCAGTTCACTTCTAGTTGAGTTCCAGTTCATTTCTAGTTCAGTTCTGGTTCAGTTCTAGTTCAGTTCTAGTTCAGTTCTAGTTCAGTTCTAGTTCAGTTCTAGGTAAGTTCTAGTTCAGTTCCAGTTCAGTTCTATTTAAGTTCTGGTTCAGTTCTAGTTTAGTTCTAGTTCAGTTCTAGTTTAGTTCTAGTTCAGTTCTAGTTCAGTTCTTGTTCAGTTATAGTTAAATTCTAGTTCAGTTCTATTTCATTTCTAATTCAGTTCTAGTTTAGTTCTAGTTCATTTCTAGAACAGTTCTAGTTTAGTTCTAGTTCGGTTCTTGTTCAGTTCTACTTCAATTCCGGTTCAGTTCTAGTTCCGTTCAAGTTAAATCTGGTTTATTTCTATTTCAGTTCTATCTCAGTTTTATTTCTGTTATAGTTCAGTTTTTTAAACTCAAATCCTGACTACAGAATAAAATATTGTCTGAACTATATAAGAAACTATATTCTGAACTATATTTTAAGCTATATAATTTACTATAGTTTGGACTGTAGATTAGACACAAGTCTAGACCAAAGAATGACCTTTAGTCTTGACTATAATGTATGCTGTAGGATACAGTCTGTACTGTGGAAGAAAGTATGGATGAGACTAGAATTTGACTAGAGTCTGCAATAGGATTAATTTTTTTCTAGACCATGCATGGAATTATAGTGTAGACTACAGTGCATATATTAGGATAAAGTTAGTTTTAGGTTAGTACTAAATAAATTCTGAATAAATAATATTCCAAACTAAATAACAAAGTATAGTCTGAATTATAGTTTAAATTATAAAACTTATCTTTTCTAGGCTGAAGAATAATATTTAATGTGGACTATAGAATATCAGTCTGAACTGTACGATTTCCTTTCATCTGGACTATATATACTATATATATACTAAAGTGTAGACCATAAAATAAAATGCAATCTGGACTATTGAATAAACTATAATAATAATGGATTCTGGATCAATAATTAATAAACAATCATTTTGTGCATACCATACATTAAACTGTGGTCCTACTTTGAATCAAACAATAGTCCAGACAGGTATTAAGAATAAACTAAATTTATTAGATTTGATATTTGTATCGCCACATTGCCAATGCCTTCTTCATTTTGTCAGCCATTAAATTAATTTCTTTTCCACTTTAATAATTAAATTTTATTTTTCCCCTCTTTATTTGTTTTAATATCTCAACATTATTAAATTATCTTTGACATTTCCATCCTGTATACATTACAAATTGTGTTCAACAACTTGTAATTAAAACAACAACAATGAAATTGTGATTTAAAAGATAAACAAACTACAGACATATTTTTTGTTCAAGATACTGTGAGAGAGAACAAACGTTTCATCACTATTCAAATTGTCGCAATAATTCACATTTTGTTCTGTTATTAACAGACAAGTTTACATACATGAATACATATTGTAGTAAATACATACATACAACAATCATTACAACAACAATGAATATGTTTTAATTAAATGAAACTCATTTATTTTCATCATATTTTTGTGTATTTTATTGTTGTCGTCAACATTTAGTGTTAATATCCCTCTATTTAATGATAAATAATAAGAAAATAAAAGAAATTGAAATAAAATAACTTAATAATGCTGGATACAAGTAGTGAAAACAAAATATATAAATAATAATGTATAAATAAAAATAATAAAAATTTAAATAAATAACAAAGTGTTGTAAAATTTTTAAATACACAATGTTTATTGTTATAAGTATAATTATAATTATCATAAAATATCTTAACAATGAGTATGTGAAATAAATATTATTTTTATTTTTTATAAGTGTAATTTGACGTTTAATGTGAAGGAGACACGTTGTTTAATTAAAGTTGAAATTATTAAGTACTAGACTTTGAAAAGAAAAGTTTGATTGGGGTAATATGAAGGCCATAAGAAATTATGAACCGATCCTTCCAATCTCTGGGATCTTTTGGTTGTAAAAATAACTTAATGCGCTCTCAAGTGATTATTGGAAGTTGTTATGGGAGATACGATAATTTGTGAACCGAAAAACCCCCATTAAGCAGTAAGAATTTTTTTAACTTAACTTTCATGCTCTGTTTTTGACCTATAAATATTTCACAATCTGGAACTTTAATGCCTGACAGTTTTATTTGCAAAGCTAACTTGATAGGAAAAACAAATAATACTTGTTAACAAGTTTCCATAAAAGAAATTCGATCTCACTCCTAAGATATAAGGTCCAGTACATATTTCCTGTCAAATCGTATGTTATAAAATTTTAGAAAGAAAATCGTCATAAATATACACAATATAGGATCGTATCTAAACGATTTAGATCTGAGCCATTAATTTCATCGCATAATATCCTTGTTTAGGATATTATATAGCAAAATGAAAATAAAACGATTTATATCATAATGAAATTAATTACATCAAACCAATACACAATACAAACAGAGCATTGTGTAGGGCAAACCCAACTAATAAGAAAGTATAAATATTGAAACCACTACCAATAATAAATTTCCTTAAAAATAAGTATACAAGCATTTTACACAACATGTCATATTACAAATATAAATAATATTTATTATTATTTTTGTTACTGGACTGAACTTCTGTTTATTTTCAGCTTTTAATTGTTGAACATGTCATATTTATCTTCTCGCTTCCTTGGTTTACTTTAACGCAGCTGATATTCTTTACCAAGAAACATAAGAGACAAACGTTGAAACAGAGAGGCAGTCAGCCAGTTACGTATTCGGACAAATGGTAGAATTATTACTGTGTATCCAATAGATACAACTGAAGACTAAACAATCCGACCAACAAACTGACAACGAAGCTGCCCAAACCAAACAGTAGTATAAAGTTTTTTCTTTCTCTCTCCTTTTATACCCTACGCCACCATAGGTGGTTGGGGTATTATGCGTTTGTGCAAAAATTGTAACGCTTTCTGTAACACTATCTGTGTCGATTTAACCTCCGTCTGGCAGGCAGGGTGGCTGACTGGTAGGCTATATATAAAAACCGATTTAAAGGAAATTTGGCTCTTAGGATATCCTTATGATATTCTAAAAGGATGTGCCAAATTATACGAGGATCGATTCATTATTTCTTATGGGTCCCGAGCATTCCAAGTATCACCTTGAAGGTCTTAAATCTCACATACACATTTATATTGTAATAAAATTGCTCCAGTCAAAGCAAATATAACTAAAATCGATGTGCAAAATTTTGCAAGGTTCGGTTCATAATTTCTTTTAGCTTCCATGTAAAGCCTCAGAAAAATCCCACATGGCAGAAGTATCAATATAATTTACTATACTCTTAAGTATAAATTAAAAACACCTTTATTACGAGGGAGGTTCATTAATTTTTTCTAGCTACCACTCATTAATCACAATGATGTGTTGGGTATCATATAGTCGGGCTTGACCGACTATAATTTTTTAATTGTTTTTTATTTGTTTTTTTTTTTTCTTTATATTTTACAATTTGTTTTAATGAAGTTTAATTTATTACCCCACTCTTTAAAGTAAGATGAAATGTTGCTGATTATTTATATGAAGTTGTTAAGGAAATAATGGAAAAATATTTATAATCCAGTTAATATTAATTAAAAGCAAATAATTTACACAGATGTATTACTTTACCTTTGTTTAATAAAAAAAATGAAAAAAAAAAAATAACTGATCAAATTCAAATGAAAAAATTAAAAAATAATTTATAAAATTGTTTTTACATACTTTTTTCCATTTTAATTAATTAAGTTATTTTATGATTGTGTGCGGTGTAAATATTTAATTAAATATGGCATGTTTTATGGCGCTTAACTTGGAAATATTATGGCGACATCCGTTTAGACGTCCACTAAAGGTTCATTAGCCCAAAAATCGAATGTAATACACAATAAAGCAGAAAAGAAAAAGTAACTGAGACCATAGTATGTTCACTAAGGCACAGTGGTTAAGAATAATTTTTTTCAAAATAAATCTATAAATTGTGATCGGTGATACAAGAAAAATAAAAAATAAAAATAATAAAAGAATAATTGCCTGCATCTGTTCCTGTTCCGTGGAATATATTATTACTTATGAATATAAATTCACTATAAGAAGTATTAGGTTAAATCCCTCAATGCTAATTAGTATGCCTAACTGGGGCTTTGACGCGATTTGCTAAGACTACAATTAGTTGACTGTGAAAGGAATTACCTTCAATATCTCTATATAGAAAGAGAGAGAGAGAGATGAAAGCGTATTGCGAATGAAGAGAAACATAAATAATTGGGGTTACTATTCAAAAACTTTTTAGTTTTATATATTATGGAATTTTTTCCGATAAAGTCTCAATTTTTTCGTATGAAATCATTAACTACTTTCTTCTTATATAGAAGTTATAACTTAAATTTTGTATCCGAAAAGGCTAAAGGACTAAGTCCATACCCCTTCAAACATGATCCTTTTTATATAAATTGAATTATTTTATACGTTTTAAAAAGAAGAAAAAACTTTCGAAATCTCTAATGTATTTTTATTTATATGGACTCAACTTTCACAGAATTCCAATAAATATGACTCCATTGTTTAAGATAAAAATCTCAATTTGGGAATTAGATTAGATTTACAATTAGAAATATAATTTCGTTATAATTTCAAAATGTTTTACTTCTTCGGAACGATGTACTATACCTCTATTAATTCACACTTGGATCTCCTGTAGTATCCAAATCACTAAAATTATAATGATACAATCCTCTACTATTCATCCAGCGAATCAAAAACAAGACATTTCGTCGTGACCATTTCGTTCATCGGAGATATTTTATTTGATCTTCGTATTTCCGGTCGAGATATCTTTTAAAAGCAACCGCTGAAACATACATTGACACACCCCTGCTATTACTCCTCTCAAAACATTTTAAATTCAAAATTTAAAAAAAAATATTATAAAAAACACTGATTATTCCAATAATTATTTATATAGTACTTACTTCACTTCATCTGCACACACATATATTTTTTCGCTTGTCTATTACGGCTTCCACTTAAAATACAATACAAATTTTTTTCACTGTCTTCACTTGAATTATACTTACAAAACCATTCATATCTGTCTATCATGACAGCTCATAAAAATGATGTGTCAGTTCCCCACTTAACTGATTTATATATTTCAAGATAACCTTAAAAAAAGCAAACAACGATGCCATCGCTACTAATAATTGCAATCATAATTTATATTTATTTATTTATTTTAAGAATGTCTATTATTTTGTTTTTGCTATAAATACAATTGTCAGTTGGCTTTTTATTAATGACATTGTTTACATTTTGTTTTCGGGAAAAATATTGTTCAATCATTGACAGCTTAAGCTTGACGGTAACTTTGAAGATTAGTTTTTATTTAGGAGTACAAAGTTTATTTGAAAGCAATTTGAAAAAGGGTTGAAAAAAATTTGTATTTGCGATCATAAAGTTTATAACGCAATTTTCAAAGTATGTATTTAAGTATTATTGGAATATAGAGATATGAGTCATGCATAGAATTAAAATTACACAGAAAAAAAGTAAAAATCAAGTTCAATTACAAAAATTGCTTATATCAATGAATTTTTTTGTTAAATTTTGCTATTATCACCAAAATGTTAATACTAATTGAATTATATTTTTTAAATTATTTCAATTCATTTTATTAATACTTTAATTAGCATCCGTGATTATTTGAAGTACTGTTTTTATTGTACTAATTCAATCTCATAATTCGTACAATAACGGTTATTATTGAAATTTTCCGAATAAAAATTAAATTGGTAATAAATACAATTCTAACTATAATAGCAATTGTTTTTATTCTTTTATTTGAAATTTTATTTAAAGGGACTTATTCCGGGAAAGGCACCTTAAATGGGAACTCAAATATGTCCCAAAATAATCAATTTTTTTTTCATTTTGTTTTCATACCAAAATAAACATTTGTAAAAAATTTCCGAAAGTTATCCCTTATATTGCGACCTCTGGACACAGTTTTTGGGGTTATCAAAGTTTTGCATATTTAAGCTTTTATTGAAATAATGTATTCAGAATCTTGAAATTATCTC
>PYHX02000158.1:77037342-77094466 GCA_004302925.2 Cochliomyia hominivorax | reverse complement strand
TATAATTTTTCATAAAAATTTTCACAAAAATGTTTCTAAAATGTACAAAGGCAAAAGAGGACCTATATTAATTTTAGAGATATTAAGAAGCATTTGATAATAACTATTGTAATGGCAGTTTCAAAATTTTATCTCAAAACTTATGTGGAGATAGTTATCCAGAATTCATTGTTAAATTTGTCAGTAACTTTTGCAGTGTTTCGGTTTCGAAATTTATACTCAATCACTTTCCTGTTGATCTTCATAACAACGTGTGTCTGTCAGTATATAACAACAGAATAAATCTGCTGTGAAGGAACAAACTCAGAAAAGTATGAAACTGAATTAGTAAACTGACTAAACTCGAAATTTTTCTGAATCTTACGAAAATCTGATTGTTTCGGAAATAATTTCTTATCAGCTTATGTTCAAATATGACTATTAAATTGTTTTCAAACACCCAAATTTTTATGATAGAACCAGCACTTACAATATTCATGTTGTAAGTTTAATAATCTTCAGAAATGCAATTATACTTGTATTTGACGCCACTTTAACGTTTAAATAACTATAACAACTGCTATCTAATCCGCCACCAAATACCAATATTAGAAATTAAATATAAGTGTTGTATCTAAACTCAATCTATCAGTCTGTCCAGACGTCTCCCAAACTGACCACAAAATACATACTCAGACTTTTTTCAAAACTATTACATTTTTTGTTTTTCTGTATTTATTTCAAAACAACCGCTAACGTTTACCCATCATTCAAAGATATCAACGTCATGATGATGAACGATGTCGGTGGAAAGAAAAAAATAATTAATAATAAAAAGTTATTTTGTTATAGGTTGTTGCTTGTTACCGCGTCTGTGGGACGGCAATCACTGACGCTATTCTTTTATCCAAAGTTTACATTGTAGTCAGTCGTTTGTTTTGAAATGTACTTTTTTAAGATTTTAATACATGAATATCTCTGATATGCGGGCCAGTTATTGTTACGTTTCTTTGCCTTTGGCTGTTTTTGTTGCTCTGATTTGCTATGATTTCATTTCATTCCATTTAGTTAGTGTGGCAATTTCCAACCGTTTCTTGTCGAAACAATTTGAACAATGTGACGTCTTCCTTTAACCCAGCTATAAATAACCAAATGATTGACAGCGCTGGACAGTTGTTGATCGATGGGTCATCATCCCTAATGATGATGAGACATCATATTGATACATATATGTGTATGCGTTTATGTGTGAGAGTGAAAAATGGGGCTGGGTTGTAAAGATACTGTAGGGCTAAATCAAGCATTTTAAAGTTGAAAACTTCTATTTTTAAAGAGTAATATTTATAATAATATTAAGACCCGAATCCAGAAAGCTCCCATGAAAAATGCTACAGGATCTGAGAATAGTTTATTCCTGTCAGGAACAAATTTCATGTGCGTGTGAGCTTTTTCTTCTCTTAAATCGTTACATGTATCTGGTAATATGGAATTTATCTTTTTGGATCTTACTCCTTATTTAACAAATTTTGTTCCACTGTACCAAACAACATAAGAAGAAAACAACATATTAGTCGTTATTGTATTTGTGGCAATATTGGGTTAAGTAGTGGTTTTTTGCATGTGTTTTATAGCGCTTTGTTTTTATTGCTGCCAACTTTTTCCTCCTTGCTCTCCCCTGCACCTAGTGTTAAGCATTTCCTTTATGGCTTCACTAACTAACTTATGCAGTATTTGTAAGGCGTGGCGGTATCTTTATGTTAGTTTAAACATACATATCTTGCTTATACAATATTTCGATTTGAAACGAAGAAAAAACTTGGAAAATTATGACACGTTTAATGTATGACCAATAATGTTTATGTGGCCAATATTCAACGTGTACACCTTTCACATGTGCCACGTCTTTTTGAGTGCTATGATGTGGCGGCATAACAGTAGCATTTAGATTGAGTGTTGCTGTTTATGTATCACAATATTTGATAGTTTTTTTGTGTTGTAAAAAACATGTTATGATTGGATTCTATGAAGCGTGAAAGACTTATGATTGACTAATGATAGGTTGTGGCATGACTTTCATCAATCCCCCGCTGTTACATGTCATCAACTTTTTGTTAACAATTTTAGATTTAGATTTTTATCTAATATAATCATTTTTCGAAATTTAATAGCTATAAAATAATGTTACTTTATATAGTAACACTAACAGAAGTTGCATTTATTTTTAAGAGTGCTTTCGAGGAATATGGACATAACTGTAATTTATAATGGGTGCAGTTTCTTTGCTTATCACCTTTGTGATTATTAGATATTTTTATTAACAGACAGTAAAGTATTTCTACTATCGGTGCACAGATATATGGAATTTGTTAAAATTAATGGATGCATAATTAGTCATACAGTGTAGTAAAATGCCTGAAAACCCAGAATTATTAAAAGTGCTTGTGTAGTCAAAAGCTGGATCTTTTCTCTCGTGTAAGGCCAAAAGATGAAAAAAATTGTCCCGTGGTAAATTTTATCATAATTGTAACACAATTAAAAGACGATTTCGAGGGGAATTTTTCAATAGAAGAATCTAACTGATTAAAGTTTCAACAGGTCGTTAAAAGTACCAAGCAATGCCATCGAATTCAATATTCATCTATTTCGGTCGTTGATATAAATAATATATATCATGTTATATCAATTAAAAATATAAGAGTACTATTGAGAAATACAAAAAGTATCACAGAAGAGCGTCCTGTTGATTCAGTTGATATCCGCCATCCCATCTCACATGAGAAACTAACGGTAAGGCAGAGATGATAAAATGATAATATATAACGCTACCTTAAGCAACTTTCCATTTTACAAATTTTTTATTTATTTTTTTTTATATTTTTTATTTGTTAAATTTTAAAAAATTTTAAATCTTAATAAAATTCGATAAAATCGCGATGAATTTTCTTCACAAATCTTAACTTAAGGTCTTAAAATATTGTATAACGCAGAAAGTTGTCTTTGAAACTACATACTAAGTATCAATAAACTTTTTTTGGCCAGATTTTAGGGCATTTCACTATAATGTATGTCGTAAACAACCATGGTTTTTGGATCAAACAGGTTACGCAATCACAAATATTATGAGATGTTTGCTTGATAGGTTTCAGAAAGTTTTAAGAATATCTATTAAGTGTACTTTGACTTCTCCTGTGCTCTAAGAAAAAACATTTCGCTCAAATGTCCTAATATTGTGAGGACATTCACATACTATGTAAAATTAATGTATACATTGGTATATATTGGTGGTATCTAAGCTATCTTAAATTGACACAAAGCTTGTCTGGGGTAAAAACCGGTCTTTAACATTTAAGAAAAATTAAAGCTTTCAACCGGTGTCATCACAATTGGATCTTCATTCTGGAACGATACGCCTACAGATTGAAGTTCAAGATTGTCAACTCAATAGCAGAATTCACTAGTCTAGAGTTAGTTAGAGCCTGATCATAGTAACGTGATATAAGTGGTTTAAAAACAAATAGTGGAAAGGAGTGCTACTTCCGATGTGGTGTAATATTGCAAGACGATTTTCCTCTATATTATTCAAGGTGAGAATGTAAGTATACAAATTTAAGACTGCTGTGAAAAAGGAGTCTTAAATTGTATCCGAAAGTTGTTTATGTGTACCAGAAGATTGAATTCGCCAGAGAAATTAATATAATGATATAATTAATAAAGGATACCTAAAATCTTAAGTCTTTGTATCCGAACCATAAAAATATGGACATTTTTAATTAATATCCGGAGACCATTGATCTCTTTATCACTTTTTATCAATATCTAGAGAGTTTGAATTGTAAACAAAAGTTTATCTACTATTTTTTTTTTTTTTGACAGATACTGTTGATCTCAATACACTTGTGTAATAATCGCTAAACAGTTTCCAAAAACAAATTTATCATAATCGAATAATTTCGATATTTATAAGATGCCAGCAAGGTATATAAATTTCTCATTTAGTAGAAATAATTCCTAAAATCACAATTAATCGTTTTCCTTCAAATTTGAAATACAAATAGAAATGTGTATCCAAAACTTTCATAAAGGATAAAATGTTCATGGATTATAGTGTAAGAAGGATAAAAAACAAACCCAACATCTTTCATGACTATTCATTACTATATCGGACAGTTACATTGTCTTTCGGTAGAGAATTGAATAAAAATATACTAGATGAAAGGCTTACACTCAAATCCTAATCAAAAGAAGATCAGTGAAGACTGCTTAACTTGATGTCAAAGGAGTCCTTTAATTAAGTTCCTCAATCCTTATCATAAAGCTAAAAGAGTGGGCAATCGTATCATATATAGGTTATTTGAGTTGTCGGTCTTACGAGAATACTGTGGGGAATTAAATTGAAACTGATTTAGAGGATGAGTTCTTTAATCTATTATATTCCTAATGGGCTACTTCCTTTGACATTTTCCAGCTTTAGCAATTTCGAAACCCACAATTTTGTAAAAGTTGATCAAAATTGAGGTGTATGCTCGAACTTGCTATGATAAATATGTGATGACTCAGGCGTATATATATGAACAATACGATAACTGATCCCATCAGTTTTTTTTAATATTATAAATTTAAAATTAATAATCCATTTTTATCTCAAATTCGAAAAACAATTTATCCAAGATTTATGGTGAGATAATCACCAATTTGAAAACCGAAAATATAAGAAACTTAAACGTATTTGTAATCCAGAAAATTTATCATGCGATTAAATAAAATTGAATGCAATATTGTGATGAACCCTTAAAACCTAAAAATACGACTGACATTCAACAGAAAAATAATGAATAAAAATTTTTACGTTTGTTAACCAAAAAAGCGATATTTATGTGTCAACAGCAGCAACATTTGCTCGTCAATCACACTGACAAAACGACATCACATTACAATTTCTTTCTACTCGTTGATGTTGATTTTTTGTTTGTTTATTTATTCGTTTGTATGTTTAAGTGATGGAAAAATAAAATGAACTTGGAAAAATTGTTTACTTTAATTTTTTTCCTATCCCTCTCTCTTATTCGAACTACAAAACTTTTCTTACTGATTAAAGTTAAGCTCAACAATCACACACAATATGAACAATAAAACAGCCTCAATTGCAACAAAATAAAATACACTACTTGCAACTTGTGGCAGGCTGCCGGACTGACAGTCAGTCGTCCTGTTGCATGTTTTAAATGTCACCAGTGAAAAACCTTGATGTCTATCAAAAAAGTATTTTGTAAATGATGCACACAGTGCCACAAACAAAACTAACTGCAACATCAAGAAGAAACATGCGTTTTATCCCAAAAAATAAGTCTGCACAAAAAAATGGAAAAAGAAACGTAAATCTTAACTTTTGTTAAATTTATGTATATTTACGTTTTACTGCTGCCTAAAGCTGCATTTTTATGGATTTAATCTGAAACATTGATATTCATCATTCTTTTGCTTGAATTGTTGACATTTCTGTTGGTTGATTACTCATGTCAATCAAAGGTTTCAACCATACTACGACATGTTGTCAATCTTGTGTGTCAATCCTCAAAAAAATAAAAGAGGAAAAAAATAAAAGTCATTTTCAAGTACTACAAACCACTACTTCTGTTACTTATTTTCTTGTATGTTGAAATGTTTGTGAGTGAGTTAGTCTGGAAAGGCTACAGATTGAGCCTGTTAACTGAATGACTGACTCACTGACTGAGTTAAGTTAAATGTTTGAATGTTTGGTTATATTTGATGCTGCAGTTAATTAAATGGATGTATTATTTGATACAAGTATTAATGTAAACAAAAGACTGAAGACCACGATAACAAAATTAATAAGGATTAACTGATTGAGTCCTGAGCGGAGGTATTGCTTTTTTGCTTCTATTTTTGTAATTTTGCACAAATCTAGATGATGAGGTAACGAATGTTTCAAATCGTTCTTCCACGTTGGCCATATTTCAATTACCCCTGTTAGTTAGTCTGCAGTTTCTATAGACTGATTGTAGTCATCTAAATGCGATGTCCTATCGCATAGTCATAGATCTTGTAGTTAGTAATGTTGCAGAAATGAGTGTTTTTGAGGTTTATGCGTTAGATTATCTTATCTATATTGATTTTAGTCATTCGAATGTCACTCTTCTTTAAGAGCCCTATTATTGAACCGCCATTTGTCGTGACTTTACTATCACCAAAATAAAGACCAAGTATTCGATATTTTTCTTAATTTCATCACTGCGTCAATATTTTCAAATCTTATATATCAGCAGGAGGTTTCAGATCTGTGTTTAGGTTTCATGCTGATAATCCATGGACAACATGGGTCACAACGTACGACTTAGGTCTGATAAACTACTGTATTCCGAAAACTTACTTCTATAGGAGTTTCTCGATTTCAATAACTGGTGATGAGACTGCTGTCTATGATGCTTCTCCGCTGAATAGAATCTGCAGTGTTTACACTGAGGGTTCCAAGTATTGAAGAAGAGCAGTGGAGGCTTCTTTGCGACGTTTGGAAATATTGTTGAAGAATTGGAGAACTGAAAAGTTAGCACGTCATCTTCACTCTTAGAAGAGGAAACATCCTATAATTTTTATTTCACTATAGATTCAATTCTTTCAAAATTATGATATTAACGATTACGTTGGCATGTTTACTTAAACAGTAAACAAAACATTCAAAACGTCAAAAGATCAAGTGTCCAACTACTTTTTCGCATTATGCGTAGATCCAGTAGCTAAAATAATGAAAAACCAAAAAAAAAAAAAAAACAAAAAAAAACAAAAGTTCTGAAATTCTACATAATGTGGAAGTAAATGTTGCTGATGATGATAATAATGATGATGAATGAAAAAGAAAAAGATTTATATATACACCAGTAGTGGAGTACTCTCTCGACCGATAGTAGCAATGGATGTAGTTCCTCCTTTAGTCATCAAAAAAGACACATGACATTCATGTTGATGTAGATGATGATGGTCATTGTATGTAAATTGAGCGGTCGTTTATTATGTTTGTAGGGGTTTTTAAAACTTATAAACCCAATCATGAAGGGATAAATGTTATGGGTTTTGTAAAATAGATGGATGACTGAACGTTTCACTAGATGGATGTTTTGATGACTGGAGGAACAGCAAGAAATATATAAAAAAAGAAGAAAAGAAGAATCGTTGAATAGATTACTGGGATAATCAAAAAAAGAAGAAGTAATTTTTTTTATTTTGCCTTAAAATGAAATAAATAACAAAAATCATCTCATTATAATGTTTTGTAAAAGCGGCATATAATTCTTTTTTAACCTTGATAAGTTTGTAGTAGTTGATTTCTGTAAAACTTCAATAATTTGCAACACAAAATGGTTGCCGAAGATAGATGTGCATCACGATGGCATATAAATCGTACGAGAAAAGAAAATTATAATACCAAGACTGACAGCTTTCCAAAAATATTCAATAATGACAAGAATTGTACTCATGCTGATGATGATGATAATTCTGATGGTGAAATGAAGAAGGTTGCGGAGTTTGGAATGCTGCTGAGAATGACAATGATGCTGCCGCTGTTGACATTCAATGGTTTGACATGCAACTGTCATTCATTTTGGTTTTACATTCAGGCAACTTGTTTAAATTGTTTCATTGCACTTTTAACAATGTTGATGATATATATTTTTTGATGTTTTTGAATTTTTTCACCCTCCACTTACAGGAGTGATGATGGAGATTGTAATTAGTTTATCATTATGTTTGTGACACAAAGAGAACAATGAAAATTTCGAATAAATTTGTAGACAAATTAAGAAGAATAATTGGATTTAATAAAGTTTGCAATTTCAAAATACCTGAACCTTAGGATTTTTATGTGCTTTTAGCCGACTTTATTGAACAACAAGCCTTGACCTAGATGTGATTACTAAGACGTCTACTAGTCCTAATTTTCTGACTAAGAAACAATCACAAAAGGCTGTATAAATGACAAAATCCACGTTGCCAAAATATAAAAGGATAATAAATTATTTAAGTTGTCGTCTATTCTTCATAGAATATCAGAGACGGAACTTCACCACAGAGAAAATTTTGGTTACCACTGTTGATTCACTTTAACCTCTAAAAACTCCTAGTATATCTTATGCATAATTTTTACAACCTGCACAATGGAGTTAAATACGAATTTATATCATGTCATAGTATTATTAATCTGAGCTGAAGTTGTCCTAAGTACTTCAAATATTACTAATTTTATGACTCTTTAAGTGTTCCGTGTTATATTTAAGAAAAGCTTTTATATATTGTAGGCATCTTAGAGTGTATGTGTAAGTGTGTACGTTCGAAACATAACGTATTTACTTCACATGCATTTGTGGTGGAGGGTATTGAAAATTCGTCATAGCCGAATAGAGCATTCTTACTTGTTTATTTTTCATTGTGTCATTCTTTTGAGTTTAATTCCATTTCTTGTTATTGTGTTATAAAACAATCCGTATAAAAATGCATAACAACAATTTTTGAACTGCTTTAATTTTAAATTTTTTGATTTTCCATTTTTTTGGTAGTTCGATAATGATTCCACACATTTCTTTGGTTTTGTCGTTAAAACATCAAAAGGTAACAAGTTGTATGTCAAATCATACATTTGACATAACTTTGTGTTGACAGTTTTGTTTTGTTGGTTTTTGTCATTTTCTCATTTTTTTCAACTATAGAAACACAATCACATATTTCAATGTCTTTTTAAAAATTTTAAATTGCATTATTTTTGATTTCTTTCTACTTTATATTTTGTCTTTAAACAAAATACAAGCACATATGTGTGTACATGTATGTATATGTTATGACATTTTTTAAAAATTGCTCTGCAAAACTGCTTGGATATGTAAAGATGTATTTATTGAATGACAACAATTTCCGGTAGTTAATTGATAATGGCGACAACGTTTTGCGATGAAATCGATATTAGGGGTTATTTTTAGATACGACATTTTGTTATGAATATGAAATATGCATGAAAATAATATTAAATTTTGAAAGTTGTTTGCTTTTTTTTAAAGGAATAATATTGTATTGTATATGCTTAATTAACATATTATTAATAAAATATTTAAACATTTCGTTTGTTTGTTTACTTAAACACTGATTGACAGAGATTTATTTAGCTTGTAATAAAACGCAATAGGAAGGAGAGGACCTTGAATCCTTTATAAATTCCAAAATAGAGTGGTAAATGCGTAAAATGACGGACAAAAGTAAACGAATACCGCTATGCGACGTCTCAACATCAACCACTGCGTAAGAGTGAGACGCAAAACTCTCGAAGACGTGCAAGCGTAGTACAGCCAGACCGTCTTGAAGAGATAACGACGATGACGCGATAGATGTTTTCTTACCCTAAGCTGCTTTACGACTCGATTTTAGCATTTCAATAAATCAGAAAATAGAAAAAGGAAGAGAGTGCAATAAATGTTTGCTTCAATAGTCATAATGACGTATTTGATTTGTTAAGTCAAAACTCCCATAAACATACTTCAAACAAATACCTTTAACAACACCTTTTATCCGATGAATTTTTATTTAAAGAGATTCTTAATCCATTTTTTGGAAGAACTAATTGGGAGGTAGATGAAACTTGGACCGACCAACGTAAAATTTTCGTTCGTGATGTTTTGCATATGTTTATCTTAATTTGGTTGAAAATTATTAAAATACCATCGTATATATTAGATTTATATTTATAACTTTAGACAAGTAAGAATGCTATATTCAGCTGTGATGAATTTTAAATTACGGAGAGCACTTCTAAAAGAACTACACTGAAAAAACTGTAAATATTGATACCAATATAAAGATTTTATTAAAAAATTAATTTTAAAGGAATAATTGTCCTGCTGTAGCATAATACGGACCGATATTTGCAAAAAAAGTACCACATATTCAAGACAGTTAGAAAAATAATCGTGACGATTTCAAATTAAATTGTTTACTGTAAAGGGTCTAATGTGGAAGCTACAGCAAAATATGTACAAATATTGCTCAAAATAATACCATAAATTCAAGATAGTTTGAAAAGTAATTGTGATGAATTAAAAAATGGTTGTTATTTATTAATTTTATAAGCTCAAAAGTGGTTTTCGAGAAGGACCTTATATGGTAGCTCTAAAAAAATATGTACCCATATTGGTCAAATTAATACCATATATTCGAGATAACTATAAAATCAATTGTGCGGAATTTCAATAAAATTTTTAATTATTTATTAATTTTAAAAGCTCAAAAGTGTTTTCCGAAAAAGAGCTGCAGCAAAATATGAACCAATATTGCTTTAATTAGTAATGAATATTTAAGATAGTTAGAAAAATCATTGTGCCAGTTTTCGATGGAAATGGTCTTTATTTAAGTGTTCAAACTTATTTTTTGGGAAGGGGCGTTATATAAGAACTCTAGAAAAATATGTATCGACATAAGTCAAAATTACTCGTAACGATTAAAAATCAGTTGTATTAAATTTTAATACAATTTGTTAATGTTTATGTGTTTTATAAGCTATAGATCATTCCGGAAAGGAAATTATAAGGAGTAAGTTCAAATAATGGGCCATCACAATCTAGTTTCTTTGATTTTATTCTTGTATCAAAATTAATTTATATGGCAAATTTCACATAATTATCTTCAAAATTGCGGCCAATATGTCACATCGGACAGACGTAGCTAAATCGACGCAGATTTTGATTTGATGCAAGAATATATACATATATACTTTATGGGGTCCTTTTTGGCGCTGCACACGGAATGATAAAGTTAATATATCCCCATAACTACTTGTGGTGATAGAGGGTATAAAAAGACTGATCCCTGAATTATTATTAACAAATTTCGTTTAACTCGTTTTATATTAAGAAATTTGATGAACTTAAACTTTTGGCAGAAATAATTACATGGGGCTTGGTAAAATAATGGACCATCACTACCAGCTTCAATAAGCATCGTTCTTAGGTAAATTTCATCAATATATCTTTAAAACTATGTATATATATTTTAAACTTGTTTACAAGATTTCATGGACAGCCAGCTAGACGAGCGGACTTGTTATATCGAAAGAAAGAAATTCAGAATTTAATTGTGCACTTAAAGGTAGTGATAGCATAGTTTTTTGATCGTTAAAACTTTTGCATAAATGCATAGCGTCCCAACCTCCAATGGTGATGTAAGACATAAATACGAAAGGATATTTGGTTCCTTTTTAATTATACCCTACACTAGCTTACGTATAATTAAGCGTTTATGCGATGTTTGTAGCATACTGATAATATTACACCCACCGTTACCGTATACCGTTCGGTTAAGAATTACCTTCTCAGTCGATTAGATTAAAAATTAAAGTACATTTTAATATTTTGAAACCAGAACGAAGCTTTTTAAAAATTGGTCGAGTACTGGGATTTTAAAATCACGGAACTGACAGACATGAACTTGTTTAATTAAATAAGGCAAAAATTGGTCTTGTATTACTCCATATCCTATTTCCTATAGCTATACTATAAAGCTTTCTTCTGAAAACACTTTTAAATACAAAAATCTCTAACGATATTCGATAGCGAAATTCCACTACAATAATACTGCTATGAAAAAATATTTGAAAAACATGGAGAGGATAGAAACAGCGAGAGAACTATGAATATATGTTTATGTATTAGGATACATCGTGGTTATTTTTTTGTCATAAATATAAGTTAAAAAATTGAATCATATATTAAAAATATAAATGAATTTTCAGCATCAAATTATATATGATGGCATTAATCGGAAATGTATGCATTAATCAAAACTGAAGCTTTAAGCCAATGATGACAATGATGATGGCGATGATGATGGTATCAACAAAACTACTGTCCACACCATGACAAGCGGTTAATATAATTTCCCTATTAAACATAATGTAAACTTAAAAATAACAACACACTGGACAAATGGACATAAGGATATAAATGACAAGAAAAAACAACACAAACAAAATGTGACTAAAGTAATAATATTAGTGGTACCATTAACATAACGAAAAAATACAGGCAGTCAGGCATTTATGAGAGATAAAACCCATATGAGTTGTTGAAATGCACAAAAAATTGTTAATATAAAAAGAATAAACTATAAATGGACTTTAGAGATGAAGACTTATAAGAATTTGAAATATTAACATCGATAAAAGAAGACCAAATATAACAGTACATGGAATTGATCGAGAAAAGGGATGATATTTGAGATTTGTTTTAAGGTGGAATACTGATAATTGATATTTTCTACTTTCAGTATTCTTAAAGTAAATACGACTTTATTTTCACTGTTTAAATTAATGTTATTTTTCAAAAATTGTCTCAAAAACATTTTAATGGAAATGTTAAATTTAAACATCGTTTTAAAATACGTGTAGGGTGTTCGCGAATGACTGGAAATAAAATCTATGCCTGATGATGATCAACATCATCACTAATTCCATGGCTGATGACAATGACAAGGATGTTGGATACATTAAGTTGCGAATTGTTTTTCTTACCGTTTGAGTTTTTAACACATTTTAAACGCTTCACTATTACATTACAAAAATGGAAGGTACTTAATATAGTCGTTTCATGAGTGACAAAAAATAATAAAAAAACTAGAAGTGTTTATTGCTGGATTCTGGATTTGTACTAAAAATTTTTAGTTAATAACTTTAATTTTTTGTGAAAAATTATATTTTTAATAAGAAATAAATTTTTGGTGATAGAAAAACATAAAATTTTATGTAAAATTTAATTTTTAGTGAAAAATTAAATTTTTAGTTAAAAATTCAATTTTTAATGAAAATTTCAATTTTTAATGAAAAATTAAATTTCTAGTGAAAAATTTATTTTTAGTAAAAAAATTAATTTTTTTTGTTCAAAATTTGATTTTTTAGTGAAAATTTAAATTTTTTAATGCAAAATTAAATTTTTTTAGTGAAAATTTCAATTTTTTAGTGAAAAATTCAATTCAATTTCTTATGAAAAATTAATTTTTTTAGTGAAAAATAATTTTTTTCCGCATAAGACTTTTGTACTCTACTGTAAATGTCGAAAGATGCTTGCATAAAGATAAATGCTATTTATCACTAATTGATCTTTACTTAGCAGTCCATCATACTTTAGTTTGATAGATCAACTTTATGAGGTACTTATTGGTGCACATTGAAGGCTCTGAGTACCGTAGTGCAACTTATCCATACTGATCTCTACATAATGGTCACATCATCAAGCAACACAGTGAGGGTCGAAACAGTAAATTGTTAGATGACGTTTTCAGATAACCTAATAATGCTTTCTCGGATTATATTACATCATATATGCTTTTTGATGGATTATTCTTAATTGAGTGGCGGCTAGATATCTTAATATATTCATTCTATATCTATGCATTTAGAAGGCCCATCTAAATCGGTATTGGTTGGCCGATGTAGAGAAAAATGAATAAGGCTGCCTAAGAGACATTTGATATTACGCTAATTTTGATTGCTGCGTATAGGAACCAATTTGTTAATAAACATGCTGATGAACTAGCCAGGGGAGGTTCCACATCTAATATATCCAATGCAGGGTCTGTTGATATTCCAAATGTTTATATAAAATACATTAAATAGTGTTTCTATTATACTCATATACTTTCTCAAATAGGTCGATATGTCGGCTGTTTTGAACCTGGAATGTTCGGAGCAATTCCTAAATCATAGCCGCGGTTATGTATTTAACAAAAACTCTATTATTTACTAAAAAATTAAATTTCTTGTAAAAATCTTACTTTTTAGTAAAAAATTGAACTTTTCCTAAAAAATTAAATGTTTAGTGAAAAATTAAATATTAATTGAAATTTTTTTATTATTTGGTGAAACGACAATTTATAATGAACATTTAAATTTTTAGTGAAAAAATCAATTCGGAATATGCGATTTTGCAGATAAATGTGGTTTTGAGGAAAATACTTGCTTCCACTTTTACGTCAACTGATTAATTTAAAATCAGTGTCGATTAAACGATTTAGTGGAACAATTTTAATGATTTAACCGAGAGTTCTCAATTTTTAGATTCCATAGAATGATTCAGAAGAATTGGTGATAAATAAACAGACAACGACCTTTTATTGATAATGTGATTGGTTCTTGTTCAGAAGTCAGCGGATTGCGAATACGTTAATATTTTGTGATTACGTTCCACGATTTATACCAAATGTTTCTACATAGACGCAAATCTCGCTGAAAATTTCAATTCTGAATTCTTCGGCTGTAAAAAAATCTTGAGAGGTTGCACTGATATGCAAAGGTTTCATGTGTACCATATGAAATCTACAATATGGTGTAGGGAATTTACTAGTCGATCTTGTGAAATTATAAAATTCCTACTTTTTTCTTTGTTTATTCACTCCTCTTCTCCTTTTTATGTTAAAAAGGCACCTTTGACTACTAAAGCGTGTGCTGCATGTTGTAGCTGTTGGCAAAGAAAAAAAAGTAGCATCATCAACATCGAAACAACAAAAACGACAAAACTGAAGTAGCACTACTTAAAAAAAGTATGCCTTTTGATAAGGTCTACAAGATTTGTTTAAACACACTATTAAAAAGTAAACATAACTAAAATATCCAACATATTCACAGCATCCAAAAACAATAAATATCCAACATACAACCCATACTCACTAAAACGACATGGAAGAGACCAGCAAACCTAAAAACAGAGAAAAAACTAACTGCAACAGGCTTTAGTCGTATAAAAATGAATTGTAGAAAATGTTGTAGCCAAAAGAAAATAATGTATAAAAATAATAGCAACTTTTCACCTAAAGTGGCATCACGTTTCACATTTACAATATGACACTGTCAAGTATGCGCATACATTAGTCAAAAAGGAGGTGGAGAGCAAACCAATAATAATGTAAAGGAAAGAGAGACAAAAACGACAAAAAAGAACTACAAGTATTCCGCAGAAGTTGCTGTCGTCATCTTTTGGCATAAGTGTGCGTTTGATGCAGACATCTTTCACCAGAGGTGATATTTTGGTATTAGAAAATTTAAATTGGTCATAAAGTTGGTCACAATGACATTGATAAGTACATTTATTTCAATAAACAAAAGTTGTTTTATTGATAAAATTTAAATTAGATAATATTTAAAAAAGGTATGAAATAAAAAGATCACAAATTCTTTAAAATGTAGACAGTTTCTTAATTTCCCAAATTAAATATTATTTATTATTATATCAAAAGTTTAACTAAAGAAATTCGGGACATCTAATCAGATATTCCAAGGTATACCTGTAGAGATGTTTCAGCAAGTCCATATCAAATAACTGACTTGACACAATTGACTGACAGATATAAACTTCGGGAAATATGAGCTGTTCCACAGGGAAGAGAAGCAGGATACTGCTATCCTTATGTTTAATATGAACCTGCCAAAATCGGGAAGAAAATTATCTTATATTCTATGTAGAAATGGGTAGTAAAGTCCTATCGATTCGGTTCATTATATGGAGTTACTATGGGATTAACATAGGTTCCATATTATTGAATGACACACTAGCGAATTTAGACCACGAAATAAAATTTCTGTCGGCTTTAGTTACTTAATATAAAATTAATATAAAACGGGTCCTTTGCGCCTTTAGGTTCATAATTAATTTTCGACTTTGAAATACTGAAATAATAAATCTGGTTAAAAATGTCATAATTTACTATTTCTATATCAACATTGTTTAAGTTTAAAGTATGAATAATATTAAACAATTAAATTAAGTATACGTAACCACTATTATTTGATTTCAATAAAATTCCTATTATTTTAGGACAAATAGATTTTGAAGTACATGTTCGTTTAAAAATTTTGAAAGAAAACATGTAAAAAATTACCAAACGAATAAACCGGACTCGATTTCGATATTGTCTGTTTAATATATCGTGATAAAATAAAAAAAATTCAACAAATTGGTATCTTAGTACTACCAGAGGCGACCAACATTTGGAGGGTCACTGAATATACACCTGATCTGTACCCCTCCAAATTACAGGAAAATATATTTATAACTTTAACAGAGTGAAAAGATTTCTTGATTCCATCACGATATCCCTTACGGTATAAACATTACAAAGTTGTTCTTGTGCAGAAGATATGAAGATAAAAATTCTGCTGTTGATTTCATCTGTAGTGTATTTTTGTAATTCGTCTTAACCAATCTGTTGACACTTAAGTTTTTTCTCTAGTTTTTCCTTAATGTCATCTTTGTGTTTTAAAGCATAGAGTAGCTAATATGCTACTCCTGTTGCAGCCTCTAGTTTTTTGTTTTTGTCGTTGCCATTTCTTTTTTTCGTTTTTGTTTAGAAACACCATAAGCATATCAACATGTTGTTCAGTTTTATGTTGATATTATAATGTAAAACCATGATTGTCGACAACCATATGAATTCCACGAAGAAAATTATTATCTGTATTTGTTAGTAGTCTATAGACTATTTCCTATTCCATTTTAGTAGCACGTTTGCCATGTCAAGTGAAGAAGCAGAAGGAAGATTCTTAGTATCAATGATGTAATTGTAAATATAGTTTTTGGATTTTGGGTTTGGTTGCCTGGGTTGGTTAAAAATATATTATGGTCTTATGGAACGTGCGCTAACGCGTAGTCAGCAGGCATCATCACTTTTGATTACTAAGATACTTTTATTATTGTTATTTTATGTAAACATAACTACTGACCATAGTTAACATATAACAGTAGCATATGGAAGACGTTATTTTCCTTTTTTTTTAGTTATTTTATTTTGTTGGTCACAAACAATGTTACCATATTTATACGTGTGAATACCAGTAACAAGGAAATTTGCACTTTAATAGATTTTTGCGGAATTCTTGATTTAAAATTTACTTATTTTCTTTAAAGGAACTGGACAATTTAAAGTCATTTATTGCTTTATAATAAGCTAAATTGTAATAATCTAAAATAGTTTCTAATAATGTGAACACAAAGAAAAATAATATTATTATTTTTCAAATAACATCCGTTAAATTGTTAACAATTCACCCATCCTCAATCTCACCACTCCTTAGATTGAAATTATTTACAATATTTTACTATAAAAGGCCGCATAAAACATAACTAATGTTTATAAATAAATGTCTTTAATCTAATTAGTTGGTCATAAAGAATGTTAATAACACCTCATATTATGGTTAAAAGATAAACTAACAACAGTTTGCAGCAGACATACTAAAGGCTTTGGATGGGAGTACGATAATGACAATGAAGACAACCAACTAGAATATAAAGGAAAGCGAAACATACCTGAATTTAATATTCTGTTATACAGAATTTTAAACACCCTCCAGCACTATTTAGAACAAAATTGTACATGTAAAAATACATGATAAAATTTCCCCAAAGCGACATTTAAAGTTTTAATTCCGTTTGAGATTGAAAACATTGTACAAACAAACCACTTCAACGAGTTCCTACAACGTAGTTCCTTGGTAGATTATCTTTTTAATTTTAAGAGTTATTTCAATTGAAATAAATTTAAACTTTACTTTTTGACCAAACTTGACAAATTTCATATGTTACAGCGGTTCCAAATTTTGTCATAAATTTCCAGATATATTTTGGAAAGCGAGACATAATTTCCAAAACACTGATGTATAACCTGACCATCTGCACCAATGTACACATTCCAAATGAGGACTAAAACATAAAAACTCTTGTAAATATTGCACATCTGTCTATTCATTCTTATCTAAGTTAACAACCTTCCATTTTGCATTTACAAAATTTTCAATATATGTGTAAAATTTACAAGGAGTTGTGTAAAATCGTACTAGACGTTCGCAAGTTATAGATTTATTGCCATTTCATTTGCGCAGTCCTGTATGGATGGCCAATATATAATTATAATCGGCACAGCAAACCTGACCAGAGTTCTTATAATGGCAGATACCTGATATGGATAAGATATTCTGCCTGCATTATAATTTTCTATCATCTTCAAATCAGTTAGTTGCAGAAATCGGCTATCAAACATACTTACGTGTTCTACGTTATATAAGATATAAAGTACATATGTGGAAATATTAAAAAATTCGGAAAATTGGAGTTCGAATTTCTTCCACATTAAGAACACTACAACTATAAAAGGGGAAAAGTAATCAAATTGCCATATGTTCGGACCAAAAAATAAAGTTTCTGGATTACTTGAGGTTCCAGCTGCAGAATATTTGGATTAAAACCACGTGTATAAACTTTTTGCTATAAAGAGCTGTAGAAAATCGCGGTAGATATCAAGTACGCCGAAAGTTTTGAGGAGAATTCTCCAAAAGAGTCTAAAGGATTCTAAATTTATCCCGGTTCGTAAATAGTTTTCTTTATTTTTACATTTAACCTCAATCGTTCAATAGAAGGCAACAAACACTTCACATTCATGGTTAATCCAAAATACAGGTTTGAACCTGATTTTTGGGAGCATTAACCAGTGTTTTTCTAGTCTATATTCTGTTTAAAGAACTTTGCTTTTATGCATGATTATCACTAGAGTGAAAAAGGTGGGGAAAGGATTGTTTTAAGTCCTGTCTCGATCATTAAAATATGCGAACTAAAATCTTTGTGTTTGATTTGCATTATTTTTCACTCTTCACAAAAACAACAACTAACTCTTGAAAGGATCTTGGACGACACCCTCCAGAATTTCAAAAACTACACAACTAATAGAGTAATAAAGTAAAGAAATAATTTAATTTGCACCACCTTCTTTGAAGAATGTGCAGTTGTGTTTATTCATTGTATTCATACCTGAGAAGTTTCCCTTAATCTCGACGACTTGCTTAAAAAATTTTCGTCAATGTTTAAATGTTATTCAATGTTGCTCTAGACTTAATTTATGCAACTAAGTAGATACAGTTTTTACTAAGTCTAAGAATTGCGAGGTGAAATGTGACATTTTTATGCCTCATGAGATGCTTATGTTTTTCGCCATGAAAAGACATTGATATTTCACTACAGTACTTCAAATTATTTATGATTTGTTCTTGGAAAATACTTTTCATAACTAAGGAGATAAATATAAAAGTAGTAACTTGAATTTTTAAAAATTACAGAGTGTGTGAACTAAACTTTTGGACCGGGGAACAATGGAAAGCTTGCATTGCTTCCGAAACAATCCTGATTGTAAAAATGATAGTATTCGTGATGATAGGAAAAATAGAGGTTTTCAGCTAATTGATTCTTTAGACGTCTTCTAATAAAATAATATATAATATATAAATATATATATTATTCTCGTGGTCTTAACCTTCTCGCTCGTCAGCGAGCGAGCTCAATCAGGGTAAGGCAAGGAATGAATGCCAAGAATGACAACAAAAATTATTGATTTAATTTAAAAACATCACCTTGGTTGCCAAAAGATACACTTTTGAAGATATATTTCCAGAATTTCCATTGAATGTAGGCCGGAAATGAACAGAATGGAATTTTCAGACAATTTGGACCAAGGAAAAAAATATAAAAGGAAATAAATGCTTTGGTACAGAAGAAAGAATAATTTTATATTTTTAGGGGTTTCTTTCCTTGAAGCAGCAATGTTACTTTCTCCATGTTGCACTTGGATTGATCAACATGGTATACCATTCATCTCCACTTCCAATGATAAAGAGTACTAAAATCAACCAACAATATAAGCATAAATGACAACAATAATTATATATAAATGTGGTCAACAAGCAACAAATATCTGTTATAAAAACTAAAATTATTTGAAACAACAAAAACGTGGTAACAGCATAACTCTAAACGACATGGTAGTTACTGTTAATAACATAAAAGACAAGAAAAATCTATATTCCGTACAAGAAAAAAATTCCAAATGCAAAAAAAAAAATAAAATAAAAAGAAATAACAACATGCCAAAGTTAGTAAATGTAACACGGCGTTAAATTGTTGTTGCAACCGCTACCATCAGTTCATTGTTGCAACAATCATTTATGTTATTTTGCTAAAGTTGTTGTAAGTATATGACACCTTAAAAAACGCTACAAGAAGTGGAAAAAGCGTAACAACACAAATGGACAGACAGCGAGACAATTTAAAACCACAAAAAAGACAAACCACTAGAATGACAATAAAATATCACCAGCAATTGTTAGCAGCAGCATATATTAACTCTATTGCAAAAAAAAAACATAAGGAAAAACAGAACGAAATACCAAAGCGTTGAACGACATTTAAAAAGGAGAGTATTGTTGAAATGACACAAAATACTAAATAAAAAAATTAAAACAACACGATTGCAACAAACAGACTTGACAATGTTCAGGAATAAATAGTAAGTTAAGGAAATTGCTTTAATTTTTTATAGACCAAAAGCATAAAAAACGTTAACTATGAAGTTAGTAATCGGTAATTACATTTTTTTTGTTTAGTATGAAAGTATTTAATGCTACTTGTAATTTGTTAACAGTGTTGCCAGAGTAAATAATTATGTATTTATGTAAAACTTTCTCACTTTAACATCTTGTTAAAATAACATCAAACGAGGACTCACTATTTCGAGTCTATTGATAAGTAAGATAATGGACAATAATGCAAAGTTGTACTTTTTGCAGTTGGAGCAATTTTACAAAGAAAGACATTAGTAACATGTCATTAAATCATTATCGACATGCGGTATTCACACATCTTAAGAAAGTTAATCATTTCAAGACCCCAGAAAAGAAGTAAACAAAATGTTCTTTATTTAATTTGATTAATAACAACAAGTACCACTATTTGAGAAATTCAGTCTTCGCCTTCCAATATTGGTTGGTAATGGCTGGCGAAAGGTTAAGAATTTGGATAGTCCGGGATCGTTCATTATAATTATCCAAGGTAAAACTGGCGTACAAAATAAGTAAAAAGAGGCAGTCAAACGAAATTGCTGTGTTAAAGAAACAAACAAAAACGGTTGTGTCCGAAATAGAAAAATTGCTTTCTACGTATCCCTTTTGATTTTCGTCAACCTAACGAATCTCAGAGTGAATTTAGCTAACTTAATTAGCATTATTATCCAGTGTGTAAATTGCCAATACAACAACTTAAATTAGAACACTTATTTCTTAAATATTGTAAACTAAATGAGAATTATTATTGTTATAAAGAGAATTAGTTAAAGGTTTAATAATTACATTAATAAGGAGTGAGATCGAAAAATTCTTAACATACATATATGTTAATTAAAATTAAAACACTAAACTTACAGTTTTAATTTTTATTTAATTGAAATTATTTTATATATGTTACTATAATTAACAAAAAATAAAATTTTAATCACTGAGGATGAAATTTGTGAACAATTCACGTAAGTAGGTAGTTCACCTCCTTTTAAAATCTTTAATACTTTTGGGCACCTTTTTGTATTCTTCAATTCTCTTTTGACAAGAGAACAATATCTGGCTCTGGCCTTAGCTCCCACAGTTTGGAGAATTTCCCTCTCTTGGTACAATTAACACATTATTGTCCTTGTTCCACTGCAGGGCTTGCTTACCATAATGACAGGTAACCAGTCAAAGTCAAAGGAGGCAGCATTTTTTTCAAAACATTTCTTGATATATTTATAGAACCGGTTGTAACAAGTGATTAGCTTCTTTTGCTGCAACTATCTATTGCTTGCCACACGAAGAACTTTTTGGAAACTGCTCACTGCTTTCAGGCCCTAAACTTTTTTAACATTGTTATGAGCATTACAAACATACAATTTTTGCCCAGACAAAAAATTTACCAGAACATACGTCTATCATTAGCACCATTTTTTAAGAAAACCTGACTTCAATTTTCTTGTACGTCTTTGAACTTACATTAGCTTTTACTTTTCGTACCAAATAGAGCGAGCACTGAGTTAACCAGTTGCTTTCTATCGGACGCAAAAAATTGCACGAAAATCTCCAGATTTTACTAGAAAATTGAAAAGATAACAGAAATTTATTGAAAACCCTTTAAGGAATTAAATAGGAGCTATATAAAAGAATATATCTCAATATATGTCAAAGTATTAACGTAAGGAGTGAAATTGAAAAATTCTTAACACACATTTTTCAATAAAACTTTTAACTCAAGTATTATTTGATTATTTTTTGATCAAGTTACCTTTCTAAACATGTCAGTTATTGTGTTTGATATCAATTAAATTAAGTGACCAGGGAAAAGTGCGTACTAAAATGTTTATTTTCAACAAAACCCATCATGGTAATACTAAAGTAGGCCAAACATTCAAGGTTCTGCTATCAAACTGTTTCGAATCTTATTAAATGTAACGAGAGAACTTATTCGTTAATATCACTCCTGATTCAGGAAGAAGGAATAGTGCTCATGGAGTTCCTAAAGTCAAAAAAGAAAAAACAAACATTTTCAAAATAGTTCCCAATACTTACGATAGGAAAACACTATGTTAGTGATATTCGAGGGAATGTTGAAGAAAATTTAGGACACGAAAAGGGTCAACATTTCCTAAAATGTTCTTGGTATGGCAAGCAATATGCATTTCCGCAAAAAGAAGCCAATAAATTAGGCGGAGATACTAGGCTCTTGTCAAAGGAAAATTATAGAGCATAAAAATACGTCAAAAAATGTGGTTGATTTTTAGCGAAGTTCGAAAAAAATGACAGGAAGGCCTATAAACATTTTAATGTAAGAGTTTCCGAAAAAGATTCAAAATTTCATCACTAGTGATTAAAAGTTTAAAAATATTTTGTTTTGTAAATTGCAATAATAATTTTTATATATTTTAAGAGTTTTCATTTCTATTTTCCGTATCTCCTCAACCATTGAATCCAATCCAAGTTTTTATTTTTGAAGAGTTTTATGGGTATATTGATTTCACAGTTTGTAAATCACAATGACTCTGTCTCGGGAGTACATTTATAAGGAAACTTTCCGAAATACTTAATTGATCATCGTCATTAACCTTCATCCTTTGCGAAAAGCACATAACTGTCTCGAAAACTATTGGGTCTATCTTATAAAATTATAATGCCTCTTTTATTTTCAATTTACTTTGGTAAATTTCTCTGAAACTGAATGACTGATGTACATTAATTTTTCAAACTACTTTAATTTACACAAGATAAATTTATTTCAAAAATTTAATTTCCCTTCACTTACCGGTAATATCAAGCAATCATCTTGCAGCTTTTCAGACAAAAAAGAGTGATAAATGGAAATAAAACTAACAAAACCAAATATTTAACAGCCATATGACCATTTGAAACGTGAGTTATTTGTGGTCGCCATATTGTCAAATGTCAGTCATTCTTTTCTGTTACTCATTTGTAGTTGAAGTTACAAATAATTCCTACTTTCTATAATATACAATGGGAGAGAATCAAATATTATTTGGAATAAATTTATCAATTTATCACAGTAGGACAAATCTGCATTAAAATAAATAGGCAGAGCGAAGAGAGATCACCATATTAGGTGGCACCTTTATCTATGCAGATGGGTTTCAAAATGTAGTTCTTCTGGTAAAATTTTTTTAATTGAAATTTTGGTGTCTTATCCCCGTTGCTTAGGTGTTTTTTCCATAATGTTAAGTTCTACCCCATTGTATGCAGTTTGTTTGCACTTACACTGTATTTCACATATGTTTAGTTGATTTCTGCTGTTTTTTACCATTCGTTTGGTCACTTAACAGTCTGTCTGTCTATCTGGTCGATTGACTGGTTGTTTGGTTAGATGTTGTTATTACTTTTACACTACTGCCAAAGTGTTGACAATTGTCGTCAATTACGTTGTTATGTCTCGCTATGTTTCATTGCTGACATATTTTATGCATTGTTGCAGATAATGTTGCAAATAGTTTCTAAAGAAATACACAATATTTTATATTAAATACATGAATATGTGAAAGTGTATGTGTGTGCGTTTGTCTGGTTGTGTTTAAGTTTTTAATGGACATTTTGTCACAGACAAATGAGTTTGAGTTTACTTTGAGTTTATACAAAATGACAATTACTTGGAATGTTTAATTAATGCATAAATGGTGGCAAATGAATCTAAAGTAGAATTGAAGCAAAAAAAAAAATGCGGCAAGTAAGGGATATAAGTGAAGGGTTCCCTATAATGTTTAAAGGAAGTACATTTTTTATAACAAAGAGGCTTTTAATTATGTAGAAAAGTTTTGTGTTTGAGTAATTTGCTAAAAGTCTTTCTCATTTTCACAAAAAATCCGTATTGAATATTTTCTCTATAAAGTTTATCAAAAACTTTATTAAGAAGATTCAATCGTGAATTGAATAAAAATAATTTTCACTAAAAAATATCATTGGAAACTTACGGATAAAAGTTGTTAAAGGACTCGTTTGGAAAATTTTCACAAATATTCTATAAAAACATTCATTACGATAAGTTTTTCTTAAAAATTTCTTTCGGATTTTTTTTGCTAAAGAGAATTTCATAAAAGAGTTTCAACTGAAGGATTTTTTTTTTGAAAAATAGAAATTATATATTTTCAGAAAAAAATCTCTCGAAAAAATTTATTGAAAATATATACCAACAATTTTTTCCATTTTTTTCTTTTTAGTTGAGAAAAATTAGAGTGAATAGAATTTGTTTTTTTTTTTTGCAATTTTATTTCAGTCTATCGAAAATTTTCACTAAAATAAATTTCTCGAAATCTTCATTGATGAAAGTTTGTTGCAATAAAATCTCTTAGTTGGTTTTACTAAAAAACTATTTTGAGAAAAAATCTACCAAAAAAATTATTATTCTCTACAAAATTTTCATCAAAAAATTACTCAAGAAGTTTGAATAAAAGGAACTCTACAAAATCTTCAATTTTCGGAGTATTTAAAAGGATCCAAAACGACAAAAAATCTAACATTTTTAGTAGAAATACTTTCCGACCCTTAAGAAATCCGATATAATGATTCATAGTTGTATAAAATATACTTGTTTTAATATTGTCTTTATATTCACATATATATTTAAGAGAATTATGCATTATGAGGTGATTTTCAGAAGTAAGGGTTTTATGACAGCTATAGCAAATTATATCCGATCATTTCACATTTTTTAAAGTCTTTTATGATTACATAGATCTTTAACGTACGAAATATAATAATACAAATAATCTAAAAGACTTATTTATTTTAAAGAGAATTACAGACGTGGGTTTTGGATGTGTATTTGTACTGACAGAAGATCTATTAAAATACATTAAAATCTGTGAGTCTCATGAGGTTAAAATTTCAAAACCGGGAAGTCCTTTGTATGGAAGCTTCTAGAAATATTGCACCGAACATTACTAATTTTAATAAAATAATAATATAATAAAATAATAATATAAAAATAATAAGATTCAAGATATTTTAAAAATTGGTAACTGCAGAGTGTTCAAAATGTTCACATAGACATCCAGTCAGATAGACGAATGGACAGTGTAAAATTGAACAGTTATGGTGGTTTATACAAAATTTTTAAAAGATACTGAATAGATGAAATCACGAACAAAGACTAATGTACTTTGTAGTCAGTGAATGCGACGGCAATAAATATTCCTTATTGAAAGCCAAAGTTTTTCCTCCAAAGTGAATGATTTTTAAACGAAAGAAATTATTTCAACCTCATACTATGTTTCAAATGTTATGCTATATTTGATATTATTCAGGTTATCTGTAAAAATTTTCCGAAACCGGATTAACTTAAAAATAATTTTCGAACAGACATATGACACAACTGTCAAATCAAATCATTACATTGCAAATCATTGTAAATATGGTACCCTTCTGCATTTAATGTACAGAACAAATGAAAAATAAAATTTTTAAGAATTTAAAAGAGGTACGAAATCTGAAATGAAGTTAAGAATTTATAACACTACACTGAACCAAAAAAGCAAGTAAATATAACGAAAAAGAATGAAGAGTTTAAGAAGAGTAGTTTTAATATAAGCCAACGAAACGTTTAATCATCATAACGAAAGTTTTCGTAAATTTTTTGTAAATTCTTCAAATTGACGAGAAATTGTCAATATGACTATTTGAATTCATTAATAAAAATGCGTTTGATTTTGAATAAATACTATTCAGTTTGAATAACATAATATTTAAATTGAAAAATAATTTTTACATAAATGAATGTTATTCAATTTATATACCACATATAAGTAGAATTGAGGATAGAATTACGTTAAATTGTTGTAATAAATTAATTCATAAGACATTATGGACCAAGAAAAGCAGTACTCCTCATACAAAGCAAAAATTGATTATAGAATATCTAAAGAACTGTAACAGCAAGAGTTTTCAAATTTGTTTGAATTCATCAAGGAATTGTTTTACTGGGGTACATTTTAGACAAATAGGATCAGACCTCATTTAAAGCAAATATAGATTATCGAATATCTATAGATCTACTTCAGCGAGAATTTGGTCTTAATTACTTTTTTTAATACACGTCGATTTGTAAAATTTCTTTCGAGATCAAGGACTGAGGAGAATTTTTGCGCAGCAAAGCGCACCGGGTAAAAGCTGGTTTTAGTGGAATGTCAAAGGACGGTGGTAAGCTGACCGGCTTGTATTTCTGATGAAAATTTATTCATATCTTTGTTGATTGGCTGAATTTTTATGAATTTATGCCAAATATTTCTTTAATATCAATCACGTTAATTAGAATGATCTATAAAATATTTCCCCCCTGTATATATCCATATTCAGTTTATATTTTCTTTGTCATACTTATATGTCAAGGAAAATATAAAAAATTATTTGACGAAAAAATTTTATTCATTTTAGTATGTGGAAATTAGTAAATTTCTGTGTTATTTTACTTATGATACGTTACTGTCATTTTTATTAATATCGGTTGATATAACATATCTTTCGTTAATTTTTAAACGAAAATTTATTAAATTTAACATCTTTGATTAAAAAATTTGTTTGACATTTTTTTTAGTATAATCGAAGAAAATTGTTCAAATTGAAGAAAAATTATGTTAATCAGAATAAAAATTTGTTTATTTAATACTTTTTCCGTTAAAGTTCTTCCCGACGACATTTAATTCCGTGTATGGACTTATAACAATCAATTAGCTTGTAGGCTAATTGAGATAAGTGGAGTTCCGATTAGATAGAAGTCAAAATTGCTCTGGAGGGATTTTTTATATTCAAATTCTCACATACATTTGTACATAACAACTTGAGAATACGATTATGAAAAATATGTTATAGTAAAAACAATTTATTCAATAAATTTAAAAAAATGCAGCAATATTTAATTTCTTCAAACTTTATTTCCATGCAAACAATAAATTCTTGAAATGTCAATTAGTTAAACATAAATGTAAATTTCATTATTTATTCAAGAAGTCTCCCTCCTTTCAGTTCCATTCAAAGAAATCTCTTTTACCATTTACTAAATTGGTTTTCACCATAGTTTTTGTTATATTCATTCATATATTGTAGATTAATATCTTTTGAAAAAAGAAACATAAATTTTATTAAAAAAATGATAAATAAGTAAAAATATACACTGATATCACATTTATTTTAACATACTTTACCTACCTATAAGATACGTACAAACATACATACAGACATAAATTTATAAACCCCCAAAAAGTATAATAAACCATCTGTCTCTCTGGATGACAGCATGAGAATGAAGAAACTTATTTTCGGATAAAATATATGAGTATATCATCTTTGTATATGTAAGTATCCGCCAAAAAATTGTATACAGCAGCAATAACGAAAAACAAGAGAATACGAGAATTTATAATATTGAATTCCGTATAAAATAAATCAAAAAAAGTGTTCCATTAAAACAGTCGGGTGAAATATTATTTATGTGAATGTGTAAATGTATGAGTACGTATGCCAAAATTTCAGGTAAACTTACAAATACTATGACAAGAAAAAAGAATAATTTGCAGTAGCAATACTTTTTTTATACCAACACAAACGAATAGATTTTAAACAGTGGAGCTGAATTGAAAACATATAACAAACTTCTAAGCTTATACACACAGAATAAAATATGAAGGAAATCAACGTTGAATATAGTTGATTTGAGATCGAATATTTTTTATGTAGTTTAAATAACATGTTAACATATTAGAATATTAATATTAATAAAAAGTAAAATAATTTCCATTTTAATACATTTTACAGTGATTTTTTTGTGTGTGGGGAAGTGCAATATTCTTACATTAAATCAAAGTCGGAGTCGACTTAACTATGTCTGTCTGTTTTTGGCACGCTCACATCCTCAATAATTGACGGAGCTTAATTTTGACCCGAATATTTGTTATAATCTCTTATAGTTTCCTTTTTAAAACCAGCAAAGTCAGTTCAGTATATTACAAGTTATAAACCGATATCTGAGAAAATCGCTAAAATCAAACAAAAATCTTTCGTAAAATTTTCAATTATGAGTCGACAAATTAGAAAACAATTTTGCCGTAATATTAAGACATATGTAATTCATTATCAAAATCGGTTCGGTAGAAAAAATGTTATAACAAAAAATAAATATTTTAGAATAGCGTTTTTTTTTTTGTGAGTGTGTATGTGCGAAACCTAATGTATTTAGTTCACACGAATCTCTGATTTGGCATAGCCGAATAGGGATTTCTTACTAGTTTTTTTTTTTTTTTTTTTTTTTTAATTTGTCCCACTGTATTTTGTAGTAATTTTTTCTGTTTGTATATGTTTTGATACGGACAGTTTGTTTTGTGTAAATGTGTTTGTAGGGGTGACAGAAATGATATATGAGAACAGATTAACGTGTTTATACTCCTTCTACCATACTGTAGTTGTTGTTTTTATAATAATTTTCCAAAAAAAGTCATTGTTTGTTGCTACTGTCACTATACCTATAAATATTTGCTTTATATCTGGTAGGGCAAATGAATTGTACAACAAGGATTTCATAAGTTTAACTAGGAAATTTTTGAAAAAAAGATTAAAAAATATACAATTAAAATCACACCTGAGTTTACTGAAATATTCTTCATAAATCCCCATATATATCAACCAGAAGATGTTAATCTTCTTTCTTATTTTACAATTTCCTGTTTCTTTTTGAAAGTCCTAAAATATACCAAAACCAAATTCTTCTTATGATTTAAACTATCAATTCTAATTGAAACAAAGTACATCTTATTACGTTTCCATATCAGAAGAAAATTTCATCTAGAGATCTCGAATCGGAAGATGAAACCAATTGACTTAAGTTATTTGCACCCATACAAATTCTTCTCGGAATAGCAGTTATATATACACGCACTAAAACGTTAATTATGGAACAATTATTATAAAAAATTAAAATCGGAACACATTTGATCGTACTAACTATATAAAATCCCCTTCTGAAGTGATCTTTACCGTTCATTTGTTTTATGATTAAATATGACACGAAGGTTAAATATGCTATCCAACCATTAATAATATCGTCATTCTGATGATCTGGTCATATAAAGCTTGTCATCAATGCACAAATCGCAGTTTTTGGAACGTCTTTTATGTTACTTCTGACTATAATTTTAAAGTAAATTTATTTAAAGGTTGATACTGCAATTATATAGAAATATTTATTTTGAAATCATTGTTGCACAATTCATGCGGAGTCTTCCATAAGTTTCCCAGGAACAATAATTTTTGAAATGATGTGAATTTCCTTTCTAAATATACTTCGTTTATTATATCATCCAGAACGATGGTGTGTAGTTGATGTTTTACACAATCTTTTTAGAACTTCTTTTATCTTTATGCTTTCTATCAAGCAGTTTTTCAAATGGTGAAATCTTCGAAATGAAATTACAGGAAAGTGCCCCATTCATGAGGGAAAGAACAGGGGAGTACGCCTTTTTCTTCTATTCTGTTTCAGATTATTACCATTTTCAGCACTATTTGAGTTTTAATGTGGCAAAATTTCCATTTTTTGGATTTTTTTTTAATGTAAATTCCAAATTTTAAAAGATCATTTCATAATATAACTTTTATAGAGGCCTCTATTAAATGAAAAAGCAAAAGTCGATCGACCCTAATGTGCTTGCATAAAACATACCTATTAAACATATTATGGTTATTTGGAGGTTTTGTTATATGAGTGCTTTAAGATAATATGCACCAGTAAACTTAAAATTTAGAACAGAGTTTAGGTTATGTAATTCTAAACTAAATCTTATATTAAAACTAAAATTTTTCTAAATTTTTTGAACTTTAAAGTGTTTTTTTTTTCACGGGGATCTTCTATTGGAGTTACAGCTTTTGTAGACTGATCTTCTGGAAATTTAACACTCATTTTTAACAAGTTCAAATTATTTTTTAAAGTGATTTAGTATTAAACTGTTATTAATTCCAAATTTTTTGATTGTGGCGTATGATTATTATATTATTACTAATTATTATTAATCATATGTTAGCATTCATAGCAATGAATTCGTCTATGTTAAATTTTTAATACTTTCTACCACGATAAATTTAAAAATTTCCTTTGACAGTTTCAAATATATGAGACATTAAGAATTTCGTTTGTAAGGGATCTACCACTCACCGTGCCCAATCCAAAATGTTGTTAATTTTAATTTGTTGTTATTATATATTTCAGAATATTTGTATACATTCAAAATTTTAAAATATCGGTCCATAATAGTCTTTATATGAGACTCAGTGTGCATATTTAATTCTTTTAATAGTGGCGTATAATTATTATTATATTATGGTTAATAATTAATATTAATCATACGCTGCTAAATTCGCATTTATAATAATGAATGAATCAGACCAAATAATAATGCTATACTCAGTTCAGTCAAATCTACGATATTCTTTACCACATGCATACGTGTATGAAGTTTGTTGAAGCATTTAGACAGACAGAGTTATAACAGTTTGCTTCATATATAAAGCGAAATATCTTTTATACGAATACTGAGAGTCAGAAAATCTTACATGATATTTTCTATAAATTATCCACTTAATTTGATGATTCTTGGAATAAAAAGATGCATTTAGCTGCTAATTATAGTTGAATGTTGTTTTAATTCGATAAAAAGTTTTTGAGAAGCTGACGAAAGTATTTGGTCTAAATTGCGAGGCTGCCTCGGACATTGTTATATAACTATAACTTTTTTACTAGACCGATTTTGATGCCTTTAAATAGAAAACTGCTTAAGGTAACAAACAAATTTTATTAAAATCGGTTTATGATTACGATCGCGGAAATATTTCTAACAGACAGACAGATATGGCTAAACCGACTGAGATTCCGATATGATGCAAAAACATAGGTGATCCATAGAGTATATGTTTTGGCGTCATATCATCTTGTATGTAACGCCAAGAATTTCATACGAAATTAAAAATTTAATATAAACTCTGAAATCACTTGTGATGGAAGAAGTAGAAAAGAACTTATGAAATTTAGTCAATCAAAACAATTAAGAGTATAATAGTCGGTTAAGATCGATTATAAGCGTAGGCTACGCTATTGCGCAGGTATACAAAAATATGGATCGATCCTCGGTGAATCTAATTTTACAATTTGTGGTAATATAAAATATATTTATTCAAAATATTTTTTTCATGTTCAAAGAATTTAAGGGAGTCTTATCACCCTAGAATAATATTTCGGGAGGACATTTAAATGGGAGCTATCTAAAATATTAGATCGAAAATGATTGCTTTCAGTAGGCTTCATCCTAGGAATGTATTTTACAAAGCATGAAGATTTCATCAATTTATATTAAATTGTGTTGCAGAGTGCGTAGAACATTTATATGGACATCCAGCTGGCACTAGACAAAGCGATAGGCAGACATCATTTAATAGGCTTAGAAAGTGATTCTGGGTCGAACGGTATACTTAAATATGGGTATGATACAATTTTCTCTGTATGTTACAAACGTCAGCAAAAACGCAGAAAAGGATCTGAGTATTGCATTATTATATTTTTTACTGCTGCAACAACTTAAGGTTTGACATTTCTGTATAATTTTTATATTTCCGAATTATTTTTATTTCACATGTATTTGTAAATATATGTGTATGTATAACATTACATACACATAAACATTTGTACTGAATCATTTGTATGAGTATTTTTGTTTTATTTATTCTCATTCTCATTTTTTTTTGTTCGCATGACTTATAGATATTGTGTTTTACATAATGTATGTATTTATTTATGTTCAAAAATAAAATTTATGACATTTATCCATTGTCATAAATTGTTGCAATGACATTTGTGCAATAATAATAACAACAACAACTAGTACTACAACAAATGCTATAACAAATACAAAATAATAATAACTGCAGTTAAAATTTTAACAACCAATTGTATTTTATCGTATCATATCGGGTTAATATTCTTGCCATGGGTTTTGTTGGTTTTGGCTGCCTGTCTGTTACGTATGTTCAAGTAGTCAACGCTTGATAGCTTGGCATTTTTTGAAAGTGTGATGGCAAGCCAGTAAATGAGAGTTGGAGACATAAATAGAGATAGAGAGAGAGAAAAAGGATAAAGAAAGATATATATATTCATAAAATATAAATACAAGGAGTCATATCGGTCTGTTGCTTATTTATGTTATAGACATAAATATTCTATGGAACTTTTGGGATTATTGGGTGGTCAATTTATGTTTTATTAATATGTATTTGTAACTATGAGTATGGGTGTGTGTGTGTTTATGTTTCTGTGCATGTTTGTATCTGCTGGCGATTGTATTCATAAATAATTTTAAACATAATGATTTATATCTGTAATATATTTTGTTTATTAGTTTGTCAATTAAAATGGTCAAACAGGCAACAATGACCATAATGAGGCTTTTTGTTAAGTTAATTAATTTATATGATTTATGAGAATTATTTTGGAAAATATTATTATTAGGTATTTTGTAACGACTGTTATATATAGTTATAAATTTTGTGGTCATTTCCAAATATAGTGATGACAGGTTGATAGTGATAGTTTTTTTCGAAAATAATTCCAAAATATTAATTATTTATTTAAAGTTGTAATTAAATAAAGCAAAAATTTTTAATGGAACTTTTTTGAGAAATATCAACTTTCTGAGTAAGATTTATATTGTAAATTGACTTTGTATGTGAAACAAAATCTAGATTTTTTAAGTCAAATGAAATTAATTATTTATTCAAAATTATCTTCAATTATTACTGGAATCATGGAGTTGCTACAGACAACAGGGAACTAAGAATGTTCTGACGGTTTTCATTGTATGTCTAAACATTCGAGCCCATATATGATATTTCACAGGGCAAATAATTAAATCTAATATTGTTCAATTACAGCGCCTTGATCGCAGCATGTCTGTTTACTAGGGAGGTCCGAGAGGATCTTTTAAAAATTACTTCATTTGAAAACATTTTTAAGCACTCTTGATGAATCTCCTTTTTCTGAGTATATGAAACAGGATACTAAATGACCATTTAAAATTTTGACCACAGAACAAATGCTCACAAAAAAAATATTTTACACGTGCTTGTGCATATTTTCCGAAAAGTGTAATCTGAAGATAAAAAACGGAAATATCTGTAATTCTTGGTTTATTAACATAAACGAACTTTAAGAATCCACTTCTTATCGAGGTAGAATGCTGTAATTTTGTAAATAGGTTTCAAAAGGCAGCCATTTCATTTGAAGTATTTTTCAATAATAAAATAAAAGAAATTTCCTAAAAAACGACGTGTTTTAAATATTTCACACAACGAAGATCTTGCCAAATTGGTAAACCTTCACAGTAACAGTTCTTCAGATATTCAATTTCTAATATTTTCTTTAAATAGAGGGTACATCTCCCCTTGACCCTAACCATTCTAAATTTTTGAACATATAATAGAAAATGATCGCATTAATATTTCTTAAGATTTTCAATAATTGATAGTTTTGTTTGGGGCTATATTTCACCCTGATCCAATTCGTCCTACAATTAGTCCAATGAAGCATTTCCTTTAGAAAGTAGTATAAACCACCACGTTCGCTGTAATAGTTTTTATACATTCAAAAATAAATAATGGCTTTGTGTGGAGCCCATTGAAGCTTTCTAACAACAGTATTATTGGTGCAAAATTTTCACGTTCTCGCTATAATAGTACCTTAGATATTTGACAATCAATATTTGGTTTGCATGGTGCCTATCTCTTACCTCGATCTATCCGCTCTAATTTTTTTCGGGGAATCTATGTCACAGTAGCATTAGTGCTACTAAATTTTAAAGCATAATTTAAGATTTCCAAGTATACAGGAAGACATTATAAAAATTTTAAGAAAACATAGGTAATAAACTTGGGAAGTGTCGCTCCCACATACCTAGACTTTTTCCAGTGAATTAGTTAAATATTTTTTGGAAAATGGAACCCTCTGATGGTCTCACTATAAATTTACTTTAAGTTGTTACCAACGCTAGTGTCTAATATTTAACAAAATTTAATTTCAAGTATATTTATTTTTTTATTAAAAATATTTTTGACATAACGATAAGAAACTACAGTTAATGATGATTAATTAAAGTCCAAGTTTTTAGAACGAATAACTGGTAAATAAATTATATCGAATTGAGTTAGAACTTAAACATTTATTCGAAAAAAGTTTAACTTTGAACTTCGATAAATTCCAGGAGGGAAAGAATTTTAAAACTTTGGAGAAAATCAAGTTTAAAACTGTCGTATTAAATACGTGTAACGAATTTGAGCGAGCTCGGATAAGGTGGGGTACGAAGCGTTGTCGAAAGCGAATGAAATAATCCTTTAAATGATATTTGATTTTTATAAGGGTTAACTGTATTTATACTATCCGTTATAGATTTTCTCAGAAAATAAGTTTCTTAGTAAAATTACAAGGACAATGTCGATATATCAGTTCTGTAAATATTAAATATGATTTTTATGGTAGAAACCTCAATGACATTCTTGGAAAAAACCCAAGGATTATTTTAAGATTATTGAAATATAATTGAGAGATTTCCTACTATAACATCCTAACCAAAATGTTATACAGTTTTTGATTTACATAAATGCAAAACTGGTTATTCTCACCTCTTAAAGATACTTAACTCAAGCCAGATTGTATATTCATTATATTTAGGTTAACCGATTCTAAAGTAATATTTTCTAAAAGTTGTGAAGTTTTAATTTTCGACGAATTTGCTAACGATTGCGTAAAATATTTTATAAAGTACCTATACTTTTGCAGCGCAAAAGGAGAGAATTACAAACATGTTCTATTCACTTTTATGTTATTTTGTTAAAAACATTAATATTTTTATTTTGTTATAAATTAATAAATTTGTTCTAAGCTCCGTTTAAAATTTAACCAAATTTTCACAAATCTCAATCCATTTAAAATTTTACAAAAATTCTTACTGGCCCCTACCACATTTCCTGCACATTCAAAAGATATATATATATTCAAAAATAAAAATACAATATTCATGAATATTTTCATATTTGGTTGTCATAATTTCTTCATATTTCTTTTTTTTTTTTTTAATAATTTTGCATAAAAGAATTATTATGCTGACAATAAATGCAAGAACGTTAAAAAAATTTAATTTATGATCCTTATAAATATTCCGCAGTTATTTGTTTACAAGGAAACAGTAAAATTGCAAAGAAAAAAGGAGGAGAGAAATAAAAACAAATAAAAGAATGGAATATTAAGGAGTAAACAACAATAAGCGTAAAGTGGTTAAAAAAAGAACAACAATATTCCAAGAAATACAATAAAAAACGTATGAAAGCTTTTTGAATAATGTTTCCAGACATATATAGACATATACACTTTATAATGCCATAACTACCACAACTACAATTGTAATATTTGCAAAAAAATACATACACATAGGGTGTTTTATATAAGAGTTATTCTCTTTTTTCTAGATATACAGTAAAAATGCGTTAAGGTGATTTATGTATATCCTTGGAGAGCAGAAAAAAAAGGATATGAATTTTATTACACTTTAACTTGCCTCTACTGGAATTCTCCTGTTACACATTTAGTTGTGTGCAAAAAAGTTTTGTATGTACTTGTAGGGCTTGGCAATCTTTGCATTTATAAATTGCTTTTGGGAAGCGTAGAAAAAAATGGTGAGCAAATTTTTAAAAAAAAATTTTTAAATGTGATTTTATTATATCAAGGTTAAGGTTTTCATAGTTAAAATTAAAAAAGTGATGAGAAGCAAATATTTCTGGAATTTAATCGGTGCAAAATTAAAAGCTTTGCTATAGAATACCACCAAAAAAGACACTTATCAATATTTACAAACTTTTCATTGATTTTTTTTGTACCCTTTCATTGAAGATATCTGCTTTTAAAATTATCACTATTTTAAGTGCCTTTTTGGGTTCTTCACATTTCCTTTGCAAAAGCTCATTATTCAAAACTCCAAACTATATCTAATATTAACTCCTGTTGGTACAAAAACAATGTTGATATATGTTTTCATTCCAGGCCTTTCTTTATGTAATGATATAAGAGAATGTTAATGTTTAGCGAATATGGGGAGATTGCGTATCAGCACAGCATCATAGTAATTGTTTGTGATCCGGTTAATTTACTTAGATGATGACAAGCAATTTTATAATATTAGATGCATGATGTCAGGAAATGGGTGAATATGAAGCTTTATCTTTACCTATTTATCTTTACTTATTGAAACTACCCGATATGGGCCTCACAATAACTATCCAAAGTAATTGTTCTACAGTATGAAAAGATAGATACAGTTTTTCATAGGGCAGTTAAATCGGCCCTACAAAGCCTTGCATCTAAATCTAAATATATTGCAAATGAATAAATAGATATTTTAATCTCATTCCTTATGTACCATGGAGGTTCTCAGGAATTTGAATCCTCTGGATAAGAACGATACTTGAGTTTCTGGTCATTTTACATAGTTAAATGCTATAAGATCAAATAGGTTTTACAGCGGTTTTTACAGGATGACTCTTTTCAATGCATTGTTCAGATGGACTTTTAATCAGCCAGTTAGGAATAGATTATTTCAATTTCATTTCGAGTCTCTTTGGGAGCAAAAGGTTAAAAGTTCAGGTAAACTGTGATAAGAAATTTTTGTATAAAATTTCTTTTCAGTATCCAAAAATTTTATATTCGATTATATTATGTTTTTATTACAAATGGAATGACAAAATGAATATCCCTTCTTTACCACATGTGCAAGATATAAAAACTGTATAAGACAGTTGAACATGCTGAAACCTTGATGACAGGAACGGCAAATTCATGTTTGAAAAGTTGCTATTAAGATTTTATTTTTTCACTACTTTAACTTAATATTGTTTTGGATATGATCCTTGAAAGCGCCTTAAATAAACATATATGGATGTTTGTGGGAACTGCAAGAACATTGCACTGATATTGATTGACAGTCGATGCCTTTAAGAAAATTTTCCACGCATTTTCTTGATATCCAAAATATCTTGTTGAAGAATTTTGTTTACAAAACTGTTACCTTCTTTCTATTTTATCTCTACAACTGTATTACGAGTACTAATATAAAACATTCCATAAAAATGTATGGAAATAAATTATCACCTTTGGAACAACTAATTCGATTTCTATCAAGGTTCATATAGAATTTGATGTTAAATAGGCTCGAAATGACTTCGTTTGGACAAGCAAGATAAAAGTTCATCATTATTCCACTGTTACCTGTTTTCGTGAGCTGATTTTTCAATTTCACATCTAATTAGTATCCCAGTTAAGAGTTGCTTTTAATTCCTCAGTTTGGGAATTTACTGATTATTTAGAAATTAATCTTTATAATTGAGCTTTGATAGGAAACCTGAATTATAGGTCAAAACAGTAATTTCCTTTGCGCAAATGTTAACCAACACAACTTAGTGAAATTTTAACCTACCATGGCACAACTACACCCAATTATAAAATATGCGTTTGTAATGTAATCAAGACATAAAAAATTGTTTATGTTACTTATGACAGGGAATTAGACTATGAAGCTGCATATACATATGTATGTAGAAAGATAGTAAACGGTAATAAACAAAAACAACAGCAAAAACACAAGTTATAAACAACTATAAAATATTACACCCCGATATTGCCAAATCAAGCAGCCAGCAAAATACAAACATACAAACAAACAATATCAACCAAAAGAAAAGGAACAAATGAACGAATGAACCACTAAAGAAGAGAGTATAATATATATAAAATAAAACTGATGGTAGTATAATTTATTAACCAAACCAAAACACATATATTAACTCATACTTCCACATATATAGAGAAGAAGATGTACACACATAAATTCATATATACGTAGCGTATAGTTGTATTCATACACATATTAGCTGCTATCAAGATTTATGTGTCTTGTCGGCATATTGTTTGCGTGGCTCTAAATTATCCTTGATATGTTATAGAGAGTGTGAATGTATGTATGTTTGTTTGTATATGTGAAGTATAAAATACGACTTGACTATGGGGAATTTTCATGATAAACGCATATCAGATGAGATGAGATCACAAATTACTCTCTCTCTACACATTCACTTTTATCAGCCAACTAAATAGTATTTATGTGTGGAAAATATGGTAGACAACACTACCCTATTGTTAGCAAGTACGGTGGCAGATAAAAGTACAATAACTCTTCGAAATTCAAAATTTAAAGAATAAGTTATTTAGATCCACATAAATCATATATTATTGGAATAAATAAGGAATCGATTGATTGGGAGGTAGAAAGCTGTTAACTTCCCATTATAGTCTGCTATATAAAACTATGTAAATCTGCCTAGAAAGAAAATATTATCTGCATCTGAAACAATCTCTACGCTTTAATAACTCGAAAGGTGAAGTTTACTATAACTAGTTTAATTTTGTAAGACGCTGTGTTTTAACCTCTAACTTTTCTTTGCCACTGTTCTTTCATCTGTAAACGTATTGTGAGATTATATTTTAACAATCTATAATATTTTTTACAGTTATTTTTTCTATTATCCTCAATATTGTTCTGCTCAATATACAAATCCGTAGCCTCATTCACAAGTCCACATAATACAAATTCATGCATATTTATATGTACACATATGTCTGTGTGCATATAAAGTAAACGACATTAACGTATGTTATCTGCCACTGATGTGATTATATTTTTCATCATACTTGTTTTAATGGGATTAAAATCTGTGTAAGCGCATAAATCAGGATTCAATCATCATTTTTGTTGTTGTACGTATACTCCTATGAATGCGTGTCTGCATGTATGTGAATGGATGTTAATGTAAGTAAGTGGGTGTAGTTGAATTATGGAAGCCATATTATAAAAGCTGTATGAAAGGATGAGTAATGTATGAAGCTTTAGTTACATTTTCATTACATACTCAAATATTCAGTTAAAGTTATGCATAATTAATGGCCTGAATAAACAAAAACTTGCAAAGGATTTTGTGAGTTGAGGTAATTGTTTTTATAAAAAATTCTCTTTTAAGTTTATAAGAATTTTATTGAGTTTAGAAGGGAAGTAAAAGGGAATAGAGGAAGGGATTTGATGTTAGATTAGGAAAGATAAGGTTTTAAAACGCCTTATACGGAGATAGTATAATTGAAAATAATGGATTGCAAAATTTTTGTACACTATGAAAGAAGTATAAACTGTATTTTATTGTAGCAGCTTTGTTTATTACATAATTTAAACTCTGAAACTTTTTATACCCTCCAACTAGCGTTACCGTTGAGATTTTTCGAAAAGTTGCACAAAAAAAGTATTTTGGAAAATAAAGTCGCATCTAAAATTATCGTTTATTAATTTTTATGATTCTATTTTTCTTAATTGTATTTTTTTTCATCTATAATTTATATAAAATTTATTCATATGACCATTTCAAGCCAAATTAATGAAATTTCGTGAAGATTTATGCCGAAAATCCAGATTGAAAAAGTACAGAAAAATTCACAAGCAGTTAAAAAAGTCACAATTTGCGACTAAAGTCGCACAAATGGTAACACTGCCTCCAACACAAGGTGAAGTGGGTACTTCGTACTTCTAAGATATATATACTTGCACTAAATTATAATCTGAGTCGATTGAGCCATATTCGTTTATTCATTCTCACGCCTGAAATAATTGACCAAAATCAATGAAATTTGGTCACATCGTTTGTTATTATTTTAATAAGTTTCCTATTTAAAACCAAAAAAAGGTTTTCGATACAGCTCAAAATCAGTATGTCATAAAAGTCGAAGTCATGAATATAACTTTTAGAAAAAAAGAGATTGCGTTGAAGCTGTTATTTGAAATAGGTCCAATTTAAGGCGCCTTCCCGGAATATAGTTTTAAGGTGATAAAACTCTTAAATATGGATTACTTTTTAATATACGTTTTTAATTTGGCGAATATCGATCCATGTTTTACTAATCTCCCATAAATGGTCTCTAAGCTTACGGAATTCCTAAATAGGACCGATTTTATTTAAAGTCGGCACAATAATTTTTTAAATTTACGCTAATCCACGCAACTAATTTGATCCAAATTTTTATATAGTTCCAATTTGTTGCCCCTTCTCGGAAAATGGTTTTAACCTAATAGAGCTCTTAAATATAGATCAGTTCTATTGAAATTTTCCATAATTATTGCTCTAATTGTATTGAATATATGTTATTAAATTGATAAATATGGGCCCACATTTTCATATAGCTCTCATATAAAGCAACTTCCTACAAAACAGTTTTGAGCTAATAAACCTTTTATATATGAAGCAATGATATTGGAAATCGTCCTGATTACATTTTTAACAATCCTTAATACATATTTCTAATCTGATGAATATAGAATTTTAGCGGAATTGGGAATCATAGGGAAAAAGGGTTGAATAGATTAAAAAATAAGTAAGAAGTTATAGTCGGTTAATCAAGAATATCTTATACTTTACACTACATTGTTGTTTACAAATGGTAGTTACGGAAATTTAAAGAACGACCCTCCTATAATTTGTTTTATAATTTATGGTAGAGAGTTTAGTATTTTATTAAGTGCTATTTATGCATTTTACAAGGATTTTTCTGGGCATTATATGAGAGCTAGAAAAAGATTATGTGTCGAACCTCGTAAAATATCATAGATCGATTTCTGCTTATATTTATTTAATTTTTTCAAAATTTTAACATAATACCAATGTATATTTTATATATTTTAATACCAATGTATATTTTAGCCTTTCAAAATGATGATAGGATGGGTGGTTGTATAGGACCTATAAGAAATAAGGAACCCATCATCGTAAAATTTTTTACATGGTTATGGATTACTATAGGACTTATTTGTGCCTAATTTCGTTAAAATCTCTTAATATTTTGGGCTCTTATAAACTTAAAAACAAATTCTGGACCCATCAATGACTCTTGATATTTTGCATTTGGAGCTAATATTTCTCCTACAGTTCCCTACTGTCTCCAAAGTCTTCTTAATGATTTCTGACTATCCACATGAAGAGTAACCCCTCTCAACGTGTTCTATGACCAACTGTAAGGTTAAGAATTCCCATAATTTCCACCCAGAACACTCTGCATTCATTAGGTTATCTAAAGGATTACCTTTAGATTACCTGACCTACGTTCATCTTTGAGCAGCCAATGAATACGATATAGTCATCAAATACAAATAATAATACTTGCAGGGCTTTATCCAAAGTCGGCATCAAGTGGTCGTGTAGCCTAACTTTATTTCTTATATGTACTACAAGACTTTATCCTTAAATAGCCACTAATGTCAGTATTACATATTCCCCCTACTTTTAGCTCTCTTAGACTTAGCAATCCTCGAATATCAAATCCTCTAAAGGTACTACTTTAAACTAACCAAAAACAACTCAGCTACAATCACGTGAAATTTCATTGAAATGTCTTTTACTATTTAAGAGTTCCAAAATTATTGAAAAATAGATTTGGAAATACTGTGCAATGTTTTGTTACGCCTCCACTTGGAAAAATTAATTTGAATGATTTGTTTCTAATTAGATGTTAGCTAGAATAATACTTATCCTAATGTGTTCTAAAACATTTTCCAATTGGAATTTCTTATTAAAAGCGATACCCTTAAATGAAATGTTACACATTATTCATATTTTTCACACTAGATGTCGCGTAAGGTTTTATATTATGAAAAAATATAAAATATATAGACAAAATACTCCACCGGGAAATTTTTAAATCTCTTATCGAATAATATAAATCAACGTTACCCAAATTAATTCACTTTGATATTTTATTATATTCTCGCTGACCACTAGTGGTGAGGTGGGTATATTAACTTTGTCACTCCGTGTAAGAATGAATAATTTCTGACCCCATAATGTATATATGGGGTCTTGCATTAAATAAAAATATTCCTATCTGTTTATTGACAGAGCTCACTTAAATGTGGCCCAAGTGTTTGTTAAAGCCCTGAGATGTTTTCTATTTAAAACCAGCAAAATTGGTTCAGTATATTTAAAGATATAGATCGATATCTGAGGCAACCTCTTAATTTCAGCGAACAATATTCGTAAAATTGTCAACTATAAATCGACAAATTAGAATAAAATATATGTACTTCATTACCATTCCAAAAATTATCAAAATCGGTTCAGTAAAAGAAGTTATAACCAATATTGTTACAACTAATTTTATGACTCATTAAGTGTACCTGTGTTAACATGAAAAACAACTTTTATATATTGTATACGTTTGTGAGTATATGTGTGAGTACGAAATATAACATATTTACTTTACGTAAAGATATTGAAGATTCGGCATAGCATTCTTTCTTTTTTACTTACGATACCAAAAATATATTGCTGTAAATGAAATTCCAAACTCTTATAATTTGGAAATAAATTCTTCTTTCTTACTTTTATTATTGCACTTTTACACCAAACCACGTGTCAAATGTTTAACTCAAAACAGACGTTGATTTTTTAGCCCCCTTTGTACCATAACCCCAAAAAAATCAGAACACAAAAACAGAAACTTTGGGTTATTTTAAGTATATAAAATTATAATGACATTAAAGTGGATTTAAATTTCAAATTTGACATGTGGTCAAAAGAAGCCACAGGCTTCCTTATGTCTACAGATTTTGTGGCTAACGTGTTTAATTAATTACTTTTAACAGACATACATATATAGACATGTACATAAATATATATACAAATATAGATATATCGTATGTGGGGGTATATAATTTTAAAAAGCACTCAAATGTGTGTAATAAATGACTTCAATATTTAATACAAATGAAAATTCATACAAAACTTTGTAGGGATTTATAAGGTACGTGTATAAAAATGTCTATCAATTTACAGTGACAGTATTTCTAGATGGTGTCAAATTACCAAAAAAAAAAAGAGTGTCCTGCATTGCACGGTGGGGAAAAAACATTTTAATAGAATTCAAATTTCAAATTTTTTAGTTTGATTTACATCATGTTTTGTTTCAACGACTATTTTTGGTGGAATATTTTTTGGTCCTGGTATAACAGTTTATTTCGAAAGATTTTCAGACCACATAGGACGTCTTAAATGATGATACCGAGTAAAATTCGGCATATCTGGGACTATTATATCCCATGTTACCATGTTATAGTTGTCTCTAAAGTAAACATATACTATGGTGCGATTAAATATATTTGTTATATAGAATAAAGTCCAAGTCAAATGGAAAGTCTTAAAGAGAACCTTTTTTTCTATATAATTTCTTTCCAAAAATGTTAACCTCTGTCCCATAGTGCTTTACTTTAGTTGCTTAATACTCTGTCCTACCGAATGACTGACTGAGTTACTGGTTCAATGCCTAACAGGCTAGCTGATCGAATGTTTGGTTGCCTGGTTGGCTGGTTTGCTGTATGACAACATTAGTTGGTTGCCGGGTTGGCTCACTGGTTAGCTGTCCTGTGATTAATGTGTTAATTTGACACCTAACAGTAGCTGTTTGTTGGCTTGTAGAAGAATACGGAATTCAGACAATACGAGGAAGAACAAAAAAAGAACTGAAATTAAAACAAATATATTTCAGTAGATTAAAACGACAGGCTGACAATTTTCTATGTATTGCCTAATCGCATATGTATGTTTGAATGTATATATAGACATAAATTCGAAAACATATTTATGTGTGAACAACTTAACACATTCACACTTTCATAATTATATATATTTTTATGTATATTTGTAATCCAACACATTCAATATAATTTTAAACCTAATGACAGGCATCCTTTTTCCTTTACCTTTTACAGTCTATTGTTGTTGTTGTTATTGTATATTAAAGTTATTGTGAATTTTGTTCCGAAATGACATGTGTGAAATATATAGTATGAGTATGTGTGCAATTGACTGTCGCTTGTTCAGGCGTTTGGCCTGTAGTTAAGTTATTAGGCAATATATATGTATAACTTAACGATTTACACTACACTGACCACTACTCATGTATATTGTTTCAAAATATGTTTTTGTGTGCGTATGTGTGTGTAATTTGAGATATTTCTATATGATAAGTCATTAAATACAGAAGACAAATGACTAAACAAAACATTGAGGGATGATAATTAAATTTAATCTTACTTAAAGAAAAATTTTAAACAACTGAAATCAATTAAGACAATTTGATACTTTATTTTCCCTGTCTTAAGGTAATTTAAACTTTTAATTGATATCGTTTCGGGTTTTATACGATAAGCTACTTAAAACTTATTACTTTTAATTTTTCGTTACATAAAGGTGTATCAAATCAAAAATTCTTTGTCCTTGTTTAATCAGAATATGTAGGGAATATTAATGTTGGATCTTTTTTTGATGTTTTAAATTCATATTTTTCACATATTTCATATTAAGATAAGTAAAAAAATGTTTATAACTCTGAATATTGGTAAGGTGGGAAATAAACCACGAAATAGGCTTCGAATTTCCAACTCACAAAATAACACACATTTTCAAAACTCCAACTGAAAATGTGAAGTAGTTGTCATTCCCAAAATGTGACAAACTTTCCTAAAGCGAATTTTGAATAAAGATTTAAATTTTCTGGGTTTCATTAACTCAAAGCTAATTTTTTAAGTATCACCTGTACACATCATGCGTTTTGGTTGGAGCATCTCTATATTCTGTTAACTTATATGTTTTATATCTCCAAACGAACGACTGGAGGAAACTATTGAAGGTCTTATCTTTATTTAGGCATTTTAAAGCATTTTACAAAAATACTGGATACTTGCTTCAATACTAACTCTGGTCAAAGAAAGACGACCGATTTATCATGATAGTGTAAGGAAATAATAAAATAATGTAAAGCTTGAACACTATAAGCCGTGTATGGATAGAGTTATGGTGTTATTAAATTGATATATCGGATTAGTTTGGATCTAAAACTTTTTTTAAATCAAGATTACAAAAAAATTTGTTACGAAAGCAATAATGTGTTTGATTTTTCAGACATCCAATAAATGGGGACTTTTATAAATTAAAAATAAAAAAATTTTATTCGTTTCACCTCCGTTTTTTGCGCTAAAAAGAAATTATTAAAGAACCCATACAATATACATATTATTGCATCATTTCTAAATCTGAGTCGATTTGGTTCCATCTGTGTGTTGGAAGCATTCTTATACCTAGAATAATTGTCCGAGTTTAATGGAACTTGACCACGTTATTTGCTGCTGTCTTAAGCAGTTTGCTATTTAGTAACCGGCTTTGTCGGACAATTTATGAAAGAGATATTTGAAGCAACTCAAATATTTCTAAGAAAATTTTTAATTTCTTCAACAAAAACCAAATGTATTAAGACAGAATTTAACTGTTATATACTATAACAATATGTACAAACTGCACTATCATCGTTCAGATTATCAAAATCGAATTTATTTATAGGTTTAAATATCCAAAATTTTTATAAACCCCAAAATCAGTGTGACATATAGGTCGCCTTTTTTAACATTATTTTCTAAAATTTGCAACATATATTTATTTCGATATAATAATTAACCCGCAAAACTAGATAGGGCAATTATTTGACGTAGCTCCTATATAAGGTACTCAGCTTCCAGAATTCTTAAATCTGGACTAATTCCATTCAAATTCGGAACAATTGTTATTCTAGATATCTTTAACATACATTAATAATACACTAACATTATTTATTAACAATCTCCCGCATAAAGTCCCTTCCCGAAAAACAGTTTTGAACTTATAAAACTTTAAAACCAAATTTCAATTCCATTGAAATTTGGCACAATTAATTTTAAAGCTTTCTTTAACGCGTGTAGCTCCAAATTAGGGCCTCTTCCCGCAATATGATTTCAAATTAATAAAATTCCCAGATATGGACAAATTCCTAACGCAGCCACCACAGTCTCCTTCTTTCTAATCCAATTGAGCATTTGGGAAGGATTGAACAGACAGGTCAAGAAATGTTAAATAGAGGTGCAGAAAGCTTCACATTCCAGCAAGACAACGGTCCTATACATTCAGCCCATGATGTGAGTATGTGGTTAATTTACAATATGGCTCATGTTTTACCGCACCCACCAGAGTCTCCATCAATCCAATCCAACTGATCTATTTCAAATAAATTTGGGCTTCGAAAATACGCAAGTGAAGTGTAATATATATTTGTATTAGCTGTGCCAATTTTGTTTCGACAAAATCGAGTTAGTATTATTTTAAATACATTATAAATGAACTAGTAGACCTGGCAAATTTTTGCCAAAGCAAAGTTTTAGGGCTGGCCCTAAGCAAATATTGGTATTGTAATATCATATTATTTAAATAAATTTGAAATAATTCGAAATTTCTTTGTTTATATTTTTTCCAGTGACAAATTTTTGGGCCTTTGCCAAGCAAACATTCGTGTTGTATTATAATACGATTTAAATAAATTGTGAGTAACTCAATATTGCTTTGTTTTGGGAGGTATCTCTGCCCTTGATCCTATAAGTCCTATATTTTTCCAGTTATGATGTTTTACAGCAGCATAATTGTTGCAAAATTTCAAGACTTTCGCTGTTATGTTTCTTTAAATATTCGATAATCAATATTTGCTTTGTACCGGGGTACCCCCCCCTGGGTCTACCCGTCAACATTGTGTCAAGTAAAACAGTTCCTTAAGAAAGTTGTTGGGACCAAAGTTGAGAACTTTCGCTTCTGCTCCTATCCGTTCAACGTTTTGTCCAGTAAAACATTTCCTTGAAAAAGTTGTTGTTTGAGATCTCCCACTGTGATTGTTCTTAAAATATTTGGTAACAATATTTGCTTTCTGTGCGGGGTACTCCTCCCCCTGGTCCTATCGGAGTCTATACGTTACATACATATATATACACTTTATATTTTATATAAAAAGATTTAAAAAACTGTTGTGAACATTTTTAAACCTCTATAAATTGAGAATAAAGAAAAATATACGCGTTTTGGTAAGGCTTTGTTCGGGTTTGTATGTTTCTGGACTATTTATTCAAGTCCAAAGAAAGAATCTACAACTTAGGGATAAGAATATAATTATATTAATGGCAGTTATAAAATATTTTAGCGAATATCGTTATTTTCGTGAGAAATTTTTAAATATCCATAAGATTAACTACACGGTTTAAACTAACTAGTAAATCCACCGAAAAAAAACATAAAACTGATTTTATTGATTAAATTCCTTTTTCTCATCTTTTCGATATGCATAAATCTTAAAAAGAATAACGACAGCTCTTCTTTTTGTTGACACAAGAATAACTACTAGTACCAGTAGCAATGATGCAATTGTTCTCTTAGTCAGTCATTTATTCAGTCCTTCATACAAACATCAATCCATAACATTCATCCAATCATCTCTACAGCACATTCATCTTTTTATCCGAATTTTGTTTTTTTCCTGCATACATCTTAAATCTCCTTTAGTTTTATATGCGCATTTTTTGTACCCAACACCACCATAGGTGGTTAGAGTATTGTGCGGTTGTGCTGATGTTTGAAACATATGGAAAAAGTGGTTACACCCACCTTTAGGTATACCGTTCGACACTTTATCACTTTCTGAGTCGATTTTACGATTGTCTGGGCGAATGACAAAGCGTCTTAAATTTGAGCGTGTTTGGTTCAATATTTCAGGTACCTCCTATACAAATATTCTCCCGGAATGAGATTTTAAATATAAAACGATATTGTCCCTATTCCCCTTACAACGCCTCTTCTTTTAATTTGTCAAATTAAGATAAATATTAGCAAAAATTGAAGTACAAAGTTATTCAAGGATCAGTCCATAATTTCTTATAGCTTTCATATAATCCTCGAGATAATTTATTTTAAGCGCATAAATCTATATATATATATATATATATATATATATATATATATATATATATATATATATATATATATATATATATATATATATATATATATATATATATATATATATATATATATATATATATATATATATATATATATATATATATATATATATATATATATATATATATATATATATATATAAAATAAAAAGTGTATATATATGTATGTAACGTATAGACTCTAAAACAGCTGCACCAATTTTGATGAAATTTTTACAGAAAAATCCCAGTATACCCGAAAGTAACATAGGCTATAAATAATCCGATAGGACCAGGGAAGAAGTACCCCGCTTAAAAAGCAAATATTGGTTATCGACTATCTTAAGAACTATCACAGTGGGAGATCTCAAATTTGGTCCTGACAACATTCTCAAGAAACTGTTTTACTGGACAAAACGTAGAAGTAATAAAATCAAAGGTTAACATTTATTGTCGAATATATAAAGAACTATAGAGTTTTCTAATTTGGTAGCAACTACTTTCTCAAGGAACTGTTTTATTGCACCAGGGGAAGAGGTATCGCCCACACATAGCAAATATTTATTATCGATTATTTAAAGAACTATAACAGCGACAGTTCTCAAATTAGGCCTTAATTAATTTTCTTAAAGATCGTCTTTACCAGACTAAACTAAGAATGGATAAGACCAAGGAGAAAGCCGCCCCCAATACAAATCATATTTAATTTTCATATCATCTATTAAAATCGTATATAACACTATTGTTTGCAACGCCCTGATTTTTTTTCTTTTTTTTTTTTGAAAAACGAAGTTGGCGGTTCTGCTTGTTTCGCATAAATGTCAGTATCACAATAATGGGCACTTAAGAATAAATCCGAAAATGAAATTATACGAGGGTTCGTAAGTTTTACGCAACTACCATTTTTAACTTATAATGTGGTGTAAAGTGTTAAAAAGTCCGGCTTGATCGACTATAATGTTCATACTCGTTTTATTTGGTTCTTTATTGAACTCCTTGAATTGCCAAAAAGTTTCGCAGAATAATGCAAACTTACTGAAAGAACGATTGAGTGAATGAATGAATGACGGACTGACTGATACACATACTTGTTCATGCTGGGTTAATGCTTTCGTATGAACTGATTGTCTGTCGTTTTGTCAGTTTGTAGATTTTGTTCTTTCTGACATTTAATTGTCATTGAAAAATGTATGCGTCTGCCAAATGCGTTGATAGTTCGTCTTCGTCAATTTTTAAATTTTGTTTTACAATTCTTTTTCGGTTATTTTTTCCAGTTTGAGATTTTTTTCTTTGCTGATATCCAACTTTGACTGACAGGATTGTAAACTGTTGCTGAATGCAATTGGCAGTTTGTTATTGTTCAGTTTTGTTATTTTGGCTTTTTTCTTGTTTTTTTTTTTTTTTTTGCAATTCGTTATTTAGTAAATTTCCTGTAGAGATTGAAATATGTCGGTGTGTCAATATTATTTTTTTTGATTTTCTTATTTTTGTTGAAATTTTAAGAAAAAGATTTACAATATGTAAATAAATGTTTTTCTTTATTTTTTGCGAAATTTATTTTATTTTTTCATGGGGTTTATTTTGGTTAATTATATTTAAATATTTGTATAAGAAAAATATAAATGTATTATTTGCATCAATATTCCAGCAGTTTCTGGTGATTGTCTCTAATTAGTCATCCAGTCCATCCAGAAGTCTAAAAAAAGTAATTAATGAAGAATGCATTTTTCTTGCATGCAAAAATATATACATAAGTAACTTGTACTGGAAAAAAAGTTGTTTTCGTAAAAATGCATTGTCCTACATCTTGGACTATCGAACGTTTCTTTAAGAATTCCACTCAAGCGCTATTTTGGTTATTCTTTCTGAGTGTTTTCAGGAAAAATGGCTCATCCATCTAAATTTCTACGTTCTGTATTATGGATTCCTCGTTTGTAATGTTTCAGAGATCACTGTTGTTGATATTATATACATATACACTGAACCAAATGTCGTAGGTAATATTAACGATCGAATCTTGATAGAACTTTATCAAAAAAAGGTGTTAAATAATTAATATTATTTTTCTTCAAATTGAAGAAGAAAAATTTAATCAAAAATACTTTTAGAAAAAGATATTAAATTGAATAAAATTTCGTTAAAAACTTAAAAAATGTTATATCAACAGATTTTTAGTAAAAACGACAGTAATGCATCATAAGCAAAATAACACAAAATATATTCAAATCTAAATATTAAAATGAAGAAAATTTGAATAAAATGTTTGTTAATGTAACTTTTATTTTTCGTCAAATTTCATTGACAGCTTAAATGAAATATGACAAGAAAATTTTAAACTAAAAATTGAATTTTCAGGAGGAAAGTATTTTTTAGAACATTCTAATTAATATGATTGAATTTAAAGGAATATTTTTCATAAAATCATGAAAATGCATGTAACATGTATGCATGTAAACATGTAACTTTTCATCAAAAATACAAGCCGGTTAAATGCTGTCCTTGGACATTTCACTATTTTCAGTTGTTTATTTTCAACACAATTTTATTTTTATCTAAAACTGGCTTTTAACCAGTGCTCCTTGCTGCAAAATAATTCTTCTCAGTCCTAGATCCAAAAAGAAATTTCTCAAATCGACTTGTATTGATAAATTGATTTGGGACGGAATTCTCACTGAAGTAGATCTATAGATATTCCAAAATCAATATTTTCTCTATTTCTTCGACTTCTCACCTGATCCTAGCCGTTTTACATTTTGTCCAGTAAAACAGTTCCTTGACCAAATTTGTTACATTTCTTTATATATTCTATAATCAATATTTGCTTTCTATGAGGAGTACTCCTTCTCGAGGTCTTTAATAGTTATGTATTGATTTTTTACAATAATTCTACTTTTAATTCTTTTCTCAATTCAACTAAAATTTCGTAAATTTAACTTAAATGTGGTATTTAAATTGAATAATATTCATCAATATAAAGAATTTATTTTTGTCAATTTGAATAATGTTTTATTAAAATTGAATAATATCTATTCACATTAACCCCATTTTTCGTAACGAATTAAAATAGTCATATTGACCATTTATCGTCAATTTGAAGAATTTACAAAAAGTTAACGAAAATGATGAATAATGGTTACATTGTCTGATATTTAACCTACCTTTCTTCAATTCTATACTCTTTTTCGTTATATTTACTAACTTTTTTGGTTCAGTGTAATTCTAGGGCACTTGTTGATAAAAAACGGTGTAATTTTTGCGTAATGGTATTCGATGCTAAACAGGTTTTACTTCTGTACAACAGAGTTGATTTTATGCATGAGTTAAATATTCTGAGCTTTGTTCGTTTGGATATTTTTTAGAAACTCTATATTAGCTGCAGTCGACCCAGTTCTTGTTCCAAATCCTGTAGTTGATATGCGATTTCCGCACTTCATTTTATTCCTCATTTTTGTCATAAGTTTATAAATATATAACAATAAATATAAGGCGTAAGATCGAAAAATTCTTAACACACATTTTTCATAAATACCTTTAACCCATGAGTTATCCAATTTTTTATTTATCAAGTTGCAAAATTTGTCTATTATTATTTTTAAATAAAAAAATTAATATATCGTCAATCTGATTAAACAAAGATTAAAACTATTAAAATCAAGATTCATATAGAATACCTCTGAAATATAAAATCTCATGAAATTTGGGACATTGCCAAAGCCTTTATAACAAAACCAAATGCGATCGCTCAAAATTTTATAAAATGTTGCCCATGAGTGAAGCGAAAATACAAAATATTATAGTCTGTGTAATTTTGAGAAAGGGCACAGGGGAGTGGTATCGACATAGACGAATCTTTTATTCTTACTTGATAGTATATCGATAAAAACAATCGATTTAATGATATGGCTGTTTAATTTTTGGTACTTGCTTATTTCATTGTAGTCGTTATGGTTCCAGTGGTCTTATACAAGTCTCATACAATTTTTTAATGTGAAGTAATAATTCATTGAAAACTTCAACACCAACTACCTAAAAGTTTCAGATAAAATTTAGGTGTAATTAGGATCAAAATATGTCATAAAGTTTTTAAAAAAGAAAAAATGATTGATTTATAATTAGGACTAATCCACTGTAATAACGATATCAATGTTTTAACTCAATTTCGCCACATTTTGGAAGTCTATCCATTGAAACTAACCACAGCAAAGTTTAAAATTCAAATGCTTATTAATTTTCATCTCAAAAAAATTCTCTATTATTGATTTTATTCCATTGTTTGAACACTGAAATAAATATTGATTTAATATACAAGAATTTTACCCATCAGGCTTATTTGAAGTGTTTGCTAATTTCCATTTAGCCGCGGACAAATTCTCATTGTTGTTTTCTACTGAATTACGCCATTATTTACTTGACCATTTAGGTTTTAATCAAAAAAATAAATAAAATAGCACTTTTTTCCACTTAAAACTGTTTACATCTTTCAAATGCTAAATACCAATCAGGCATGTGACGATAAACGTGTCAAACTAAACGCAACAATGACTTTGGAAATCTATATGTGGCGCAAATACTTACTAAAACGTTGTTGATGTTCATACTGATATCTCGTATTAAACTCATTTAAACATGCTAAAAAATTCAAGCCTAAACAAACTTAACAAAAATTATTTATTCATTTATGCATTTGAGGAAAATAACAAAAACATCTTTTTGACTTTGACATGGTGATAATAACCATCACCAGCGTCGACAGCGTCATCATCATCACGGTATTGCATGAAAAAATAAAAACAAAGAAGCAACTAACAAATAAACACGCTTTAAGGTCTATGGAATATGTAAAATAGGAAGGATTGTTTTAGGCCCTCCATGGCCCCTTTAGCGGTGGTATTCAAATAATTGTTTGTTTAATGTTTTTGTTTTTATTATTATGCAGCATTTGTCGTTGGCAAATAATTCGTGTGTGGCATGATCACAGATTGTCATCGTCATTATCATCATCAGCACCATTATTGTTGTTATTATTACTTTACAACATATTACCCTACAGTTTACTTAGGGTATCTCATATACATATATATTTAAATGCGACGAGACTGATTTACTATTCATGCACAAATATAATCTGTCATGCATTCATGTGCATATTAAAATACGATTTCTCGTTTATTCTTCTTTTCTTTTTTTATTATTATTTTTAAGTTGTTTTTTTTTTTTTTTTTTTTTTTTTTTTTTGATATTTTTCACATGTATCGTTCAGTTTAACATTTGAATAACAAAATTTCTTCAAGCATTTAAAAAAAAAAAAAATAACCAAACAATACTTTAACTGTCATACCACAGTGCAAATGTTGAGTTTCAGTTTGTTCAATATTTATTGTTTGGTCAAATATTTGCATATGGCTGCCATTAACTACAGTAACTTCTTTTTTTGTTATTCTCTCTCGTATCGCCAATAGACTTTGTCATATCAGATTGTAGAGAAAATAAGCGAACAACTGAAGAAGGTAGACAACAAAAATCCATATCACATACTCATCACTCATGTTGTGGAAGACTGTCATTTCGTTGTTAAAACATCAATATGTCAGTCAATCATTTCGGGGTGGTAACAGAGACGTGGAAAGAAATTTTTGGGAAAAAGCAATTAAGTATAAAAGCAACAGTGGTCATATTAATAGAATTGGTTAAAATTAAATAATTAAGTAAACTTAAAACCAAATACGCGTAGAGGCCTATATTGTAGATAGGTCAAGTAATGGTCCCTACTTAATATTTATATTTATATGTAAATATTTATATGTAAATGTTATTTTATCAAATTAATAAAATATAAATATAAAAAATATTTCAGAAAATTGTCTTCAAAATTGCGACCATTGCCAGGATAATTATTTATACAACTTCTTTCCGACCAAACCTATTTTGGTGATTTTTGGTACAGTAAAATAAATGAATCAATTGTTAATTAATTTTAAAAGCCTCTAACTCTTCCAATCTGAGTATTATCATGACATCAGGGATATTCCAGTTCGATCTTTATTTAGATATAAACATTACTCATGCATAGAATGTAGCCTTTAAAGCTTAGAGGATTCCTTTCGAAGATTTCAAGCTTAATTCACATGAAAACTAATGAATCCCTACGCTTTTAGATGCAGGGAAATTCTTTGCTATTTGACTCCAAACAATAAATGTTCTACCTGATGTAAGGATTAATTTCATTGAGCAATACTTTCAGTTCAGTTCAGTTTGAATTTCCAGCCAAAATATGAACTTCTTACACAAATAATTTTCTATCTATAAAAGCGTTAGAATTCGAAGAATTACGACTTTCATAGAAAAGTAGAAGAAATGTCATTTGATGACAAAATATTAGAAAAGTTCTTTCCGGTTTTTGAGCTTGTCACAGATATCAATCTATTAAATGCTTCCTAATAAACCAGCAACAGCATATTGTAGCAGGATTCAATAAATTCGCAAAATTTCTCTGAGCATAAGAATGTTCCCAGCAGACACCACAGTCGAACATAGCTAAATCGACTCAGATTTTTATTTGATTCAAGAATCGGGTCTTAGACTTTTCCTTAGATATACCCCCATCGATACTTTTGGTGGTGGAGGGTACAAAAACACAAAAGATAAGGTGTAAAAAATTACTAAATTTTTTTAATATCTCTAAAACTGTTATAATAATTTTTTATTGTGATTTACAAGATCTATCTATATGTCAAATTTCCTTTTTCTCATTTCATAAATACCTGAAGTGACCAAATTGGCAGATCACAAACTACGTCCCTGTCCAGAAGAGTGTGTGCACTACTTTAAATCACATCTGTAAGGGAACAAAATTTATAGAGATATTTTAAAAAAATCGTTTTGGAAACACTGTGTATTCTGGCTGAAAATCTGACACTACCTCAAATGAATAAATTTCAGTACCATTTGTGTGAAATTTTATTTTGTTATATTCTGTAGTTGTTAAGTTCCAAAAAACCAAGTCTAAATACCGCTGTGTGATTATAATCCTCATTTAGTATTTAGGTGTACGTTTCTTAAGTCTTTTGTTTTTGTGAGGCATAATTAAAATAAATTTAATCGTATAAATTATAAAAAAATATCCCCCATTTTAACTACACCACTGTATTGTCAACATTTAATTTTGTCTCTGTCACTTATATACGCCGCAAATCGATGTTCACTTATTTTTTCATTAAACTTTAATTCCATGGAAATTATCACAAAATTAACATAATTTTACGTGATTTCTATATTGTAAAAAAGTACTTTAATAACTATAAATATTTTTTACGACTCTCTTTTGAAATTATATCTGCATTTACAAATATTTCTTGTCAATTGTTATACATATATTTTGTTTATATATCTATGTAGTTTTATTATTTCAAATCATGTTTATCATAAATGCAAAATTGCATTCACCAGACTGGCGCCAAGTGTATAAATGCACATTTTATTTTGAATTAAACTTTTGATTGAATATATTTATGCTGGTACTTGCTTTTGACTCGATGTTTTTATTTTTGTAAGTAATTTTTTTTTTTTTTTTTGGTGCGGTGGGTCCATAAATTTTAAAATTCATATCAGCAATCTGTAAATGCAAATATGCGTGCTTAAATGCAAAGTTGCAAATCATAAATTTATATTTAAAAAGGATTTTCTTGAGTTGGTGAATGAAAGAATGAAGACCTACAGGAGATTCAACTTTTTGGGAGCAAAAAAAGCTTAAATTTGAATTTTAATAAACTTAATTATTCTTCAAACCCTTTGTACCTTTTAGGGTTAACTGTTATACCCTCAACAGCCACAACAAATGATAGAGAGGATATATAAAATTTTTCATATCAAGTGTAATGCTAAGAAGGAATCACCTCAGACTCCATTATATATGCTTCTGCATCAAATCAAAATCTGAGTAGATTTAGCTATGTCAGTCTGTCCGTCTGTTTTTTTGGCACGCCCACATCCACAATAATTGACAGAGCTCAATGAAATTTTGCTAATATTTCTTATTTCAGTTAAGTATTTTAAAGGATATAGATCGATATCTGAGGCAACTTTTTAGTTGAAGCAAAAAGCTTTCTTAAAATTGTTAGAATGTCAAATTAGAATGAAATTTTACCATAATATAAATGTACTTCATTATGAAAATCGGCTTAGTAAAAAAAATTATAGTCAAAAATATATCAACCTTTATGACACATTAAGTGTTATGTCTTATATTTAAAAAAAAACTTTTATACAGTGTATACATCTGTTAGCGTATGCGTGAGAACGAAATATAACGTATTTACTTCACACGCATTTGCAGTAGAGGGTATTGAAAATTCGGCAAAGCCAAATAGTATTCTTACTTGTTTCATTTTTATTATTTACACAATACTCTCCCAAAATTAAAGAACCATTTATAAATTTTGTTCAATAACCAAAACGAATGCTACTGTTCACAATGATTCGACAATTTTAAAGGAAGTTAATCATTTATTATGTTAAATAAAAGAAATAGACAAGATCAATAGAGTACCAAAAAATCGATCATATAATAAATCTTATGATCTTTACAGTAGCTGGCATTTGGTTTCATAATAAATGAGAAAAAAATCCTAACAATAGTCTTATGCAATTGTTGTATTATAATCAACAAATAATATATAATTGAACATACATACCGACGTTATAGAACAATCGTAGTAAATCAAATGAATTTTTATTCAAAGAAATAGACAAATAAAACATTTTTCCTAAAAAA
>PYHX02000158.1:77011882-77037242 GCA_004302925.2 Cochliomyia hominivorax | reverse complement strand
ACGCTTTAAGGTCTATGGAATATGTAAAAATAGGAAGGATTGTTTTAGGCCCTCCATGGCCCTTTTAGCGGTGGTTTCAAGTAATTGTTTGTTTAATGTTTTTGTTTTTATTATTATGCAGCATTTGTCGTTGGCAAATAATTCGTGTGTGGCATGATCACAGATTGTCATCGTCATTATCATCATCAGCACCATTATTGTTGTTATTTACTTTACAACATATTACCCTACAGTTTACTTAGGGTATCTCATATACATATATATTTAAATGCGACGAGACTGATTTACTATTCATGCACAATATAATCTGTCATGCCATTCATGTGCATATTAAAATAGCGATTTCTCGTTTATTCTTCTTTTCTTTTTTATTATTATTTTTCAGTTGTTTTTTTGATATTTTCACATGTATCGTTCAGTTTAACATTTGAATAACAAAATTTCTTCAAGCATTAAAAAAAAATAACCAAACAATACTTTAACTGTCATACCACAGTGGCAAATGTTGAGTTTCAGTTTGTCAATATTTATTGTTTGGTCAAATATTTGCATATGGCTGCCATTAACTACAGTAACTTCTTTTTTTGTTATTCTCTCTCGTATCGCCAATAGACTTTGTCATATCAGATTGTAGAGAAAATAAGCGAACAACTGAAGAAGGTAGACAACAAAAATCCATATCACATACTCATCACTCATGTTGTGGAAGACTGTCATTTCGTTGTTAAAACATCAATATGTCAGTCAATCATTTCGGGGTGGTAACAGAGACGTGGAAAGAAAATTTTTGGGAAAAAGCAATTAAGTATAAAAGCAACAGTGGTCGTATATATAGAAATTGGTTAAAATAAAATTAATTTAAGTAAACTTAAAACCAAATTACGCGTAGAGGCCTATATTGTAGAGATAGGTCAAGTAATGGTCCCTACTTAATTTTTATATTTATATGTAAATATTTATATGTAAATGTTATTTTATCAAGTAATAAAATATAAATGTAAAAAATATTTCAGAAAATTGTCTTCAAAATTGCGACCATTGCCAGGATAATTATTTATACAACTTCTTTCCGACCAACCTAATTTGGTGATTTTTGGTACAGTAAAATAAATGAATCAATTGTTAATTAATTTAAAAGCCTCTCAAACTCTTACAATCTGAGTATTATCATGACATCAGGGATATTCCAGTTCGATTTGTATTTTAGATATAAACATTACTCATGCATAGAATGTGCCTTTAAAGCTTAGAGGATTCTTTTCAAAGATTTCAAGCGTAATTCACATGAAACTAATGAATCCCTATGCTTTTAGACGCAGGGAAATTCTTTGCTATTTGACTCCAAACAATAAATGTTCTACCCGATGTAAGGATTAATTTCATTGAGCAATACTTTCTGTTCTTAATCGTCACCAATTGAGAGCTTAATTTGATTCTACTTATAAATTAAAACAAAAATCAACAATTGAAATCGTGCAAGCCATCTTTCAAGAATACTACGTGCATATAAGCTTCCATCAAAAATTGTTTATGAACAATTCGAAAATGGTTCAGTTTGAATTTCCAGCGAAGATATGAACTTCTTACACAAATAATTTTCTACCTATAAAAGCATTAGAATTCGAAGAATTACGACTTTCAAAGAGAAGTAGGAGAAATGTCATTTGATGACAAAATATTAGAAGAGTCCTTTCCGGTTTTTGGGATTGTCACAGATAATAATCTATTAAATGCTTCGTAATAAACCAGCAACAGCATATTGTAGCAGGATTCAATAAATTCGTAAAATTTCTCTGAGCATAAGAATGTTCCCAGCAGACATCACAGTCTAACATAGCTAAATCGACTCAGATTTTATTTGATTCAAGAATCGGGTCTTAGACTTTTCCTTAGATATACTCCCATCTATACTTATGGTGGTGGAGGGTACAAAAACACAAAAGATAAGGTGTAAAATTACTAAATTTTTTAATATCTCTAAAACTGTTAAAATAATTTTTTATTGTGGTTTACAAGATCTATCTATATGTCAAATTTCCTTTTTCTCATTTCATAAATACCTGAAGTGACCAAATTGAAGGATCACAAACTACGTCCCTGTCCAGAAGAGTGTGTGCACTACTTTAAATCACATCTGTAAGGGTACAAAATTTATAGAGATATTTTCAAAAAATCGTTTTGGAAACACTGTGTATTCTGGCTGAAAATCTGACACTACCTCAATGAATAAATTTCAGTATCATTTATGTGAAATTTTGTTCTGTTATATTCTGTAGTTCTTAAGTTCCAAAAAATCAAGTTTAAATATCGTTGTGTGACTATAAGCCTCATTTAGTATTTAGGTGTACGTTTCTTAAGTCTTTTGTTTTTGTGAGGCATAATTAAAATAAATTTAATCGTATGAATTATAACAAATAATATCCCCCACTTTAACTACACCACTGTATTGTCAACATTTAATTTTGTCTCTGTCACTTATATACTCCGCAAATCGATGTTCACTTATTTTTTCATTAAACTTTAATTCCATGGAAATTATCACAAAATTAACATAATTTACGTGATTTCTAAAAAAGTACTTTAATAACTATAAATATTTTTTACGACTCTCTTTTGAAATTATATCTGCATTTACAAATATTTCTTGTCAATTGTTATACATATATTTTGTTTATATATCTATGTAGTTTTATTATTTCAAATCATGTTTATCATAAATGCAAAATTGCATTCACAGACTGGCGCCAAGTGTATAAATGCACATTTTATTTTGAATTAAACTTTTGATTGAATATATTTATGCTGGTACTTGCTTTTGACTCGATGTTTTTATTTTTTTGTAAGTATTTTTTTTTTGGTGCGGTGGGTCCATAAATTTTAAAATTCATATCAGCAATCTGTAAATGCAAATATGCGTGCTTAAATGCAAAGTTGCAAATCATAAATTTATATTTAAAAAGGATTTTCTTGAGTTGGTGAATGAGAGAATGAAGACCTACAGGAGATTCAACTTTTTGGAGCAAAAAAAAGCTTAAATTTGAATTTTAATAAACTTAATTATTCTTCCAACCTATTGTACCTTTTAGGGTTAATTGTTATACCCTCAACAGCCACAACAAATGATAGAGAAAATATATTAACTTTTTTATTTCATGTGTAATGCTAAGAAGGAATCATCTCAGATTCCATAATATATGCTTCTGCATCAAATCAAAATCTGAGTCGATTTAGTCTGTCCGTCTGTTTTTTTGGCACGCTCACATCCACAATAATTGACAGAGCTCAATTAAATTTGGCAAATTATTTCTTTAAGTCTTTTTTGTTTAAAGCCAGCCGAATCAGTTTAGTATTTTAAAGGATATAGACCGATATCTGAGGCAACTTTTTAGTTCAAGCAAAAAGCTTTTTTAAAATTGTTAATTAGAACGTCAAATTAGAATGAAATTTTACCATAACATAAATGTACTTCGTTATGAAAATCGGCTTAGTAAAAAAACTATGTGTATACGTCTGTTAGCGTATGTGTGAGAACGAAATATAACGTATTTACTTCACACGCATTTGTAGTAGAGGGTATTGAAAATTCATCAAAGCCAGATATAGTATTCTTACTTGTTTCATTTTTATTATTTACACAATACTCTCCCAAAATTAAAGACCATTTATAAAATTTTGTTCAATAACCAAAACGAATGCTACTGTTTCACAATGATTCGACAATTTTAAAGGAAGTTAATCATTTATTATGTTAAATAAAAGAAATAGACAAGATCAATAGAGTACCAAAAAATCGATCATATAATAAATCTTATGATCTTTACAGTAGCTGGCATTTGGTTTCATAATAAATGAGAAAAAATCCTAACAATAGTCTTGTGCAATTGTTGTATTATAATCAACAAATAATATATAATTGAACATACATACCGACGTTTATAGAACAATCGTAGTAAATCAAATGAATTTTTATTCCAAAGAAATAGACAAATAAACATTTTTTCCTAAAAAAGAAACTGCGTATCATAGTAAACCTGTCAAATCTTAATTTGAAAATCTTAAGAAATAAAAACATTTGATCTATTTGATTTTAGCCGAAATAATTGTAAATATCTTTCTCCAAAATAAGCGCATAAGGGGTCTTTGGGATAACAAAAAACAATAAGTAAATTTTAAGATTGATGATTTTGTAATGACTGTCGTATTGTTTTGTTTTATTGATTCTTTTGTAATTAAGGTGTTACCAAAATAACCATATGAATTTGGTGGCTTAATTAGTTTTAGATGACGAAGCAGTTTCATTGAACATCGATATTTAGAAAATAATGTTGAAACTAATTGGTATTACAAATAGTTTATCAAAACTATAATTTATTGTTTTGATATCTGACTTAAAAACTTTAATTTTTTTTTTTTGCCTAATACAAAAGAAACATAGTTATAACAACAAGGTAAGGGTGTATTAGCCGATAAAGAACGATTTAAGCATGAAAAATTATGACCGACTTTTGTAAGTTTTGTTTGAAATAAAATATATCTATTTAAAATAATTTCATGATTCTCATTTACACCAAAAAAATATGCGATTGAAAAAGGTTTTCGGATGCGTGGGACTATAGAACAGAATGGACCGACCCTCGGAAAAATTGAATTAGTTTTTTTTCGGTTGTATATATCTTAATTATAGGGAAAATTATCGCAATACTAAAAATATTTGTGAAGTTTATGAACGTTAAATTCCATTCCAAGAGATCATTCATGTGAGAGCTACGACAGAATATGAGAAGGAATAAAGAGAATATAGACCATTAAATATAAACATGTTAAGTAAAGGTATAAAAAATGTATTAAATGAGAGCTTCTAAAAAGGTTTTTAGCTTTAGCTTTTTGTACCAAATAGTCCAAGCACTGAGCTGACTTTCCTACCGGATGTGTTGGGAGCTTTTTGGAAATGCTACTTGAACAAAGTTATTTATCAACGGGCAACATTTCCTGGTAATATGTGTTTAATGATATTAGAAACAATTTTACAGTAGACCTATGAATGATTAGCCAAATTTTTGTGGGATAAAGATTCAGTTTTATGGAAAATATTAAACAATTAGAAATTACATGTTTTACAAAAAAAACTTGATAAAAAGAAAATCAAATAATAATTAGGTTAAAAGTTCTAATAAAAAATGTGTGTAAAGAATTTTTCAATCTCACTTCTGAATTCTTCTTTAAATATCTTTTAAAAATTCAAACTTGTTACATATTTTATACGTTATTCCAAAAAAAAAAAAAAATAATAATAATAATAAAAAATAAAAAAAATTAAAATTTTCTCGTTTCATCAAAAATTTTAAATATTTTATAGTTTTCGTATTCTTAATTAAGACAAATTATTATTTCTATATATTTCTTCCTTAATGGAATTCGAATTTTTTTGAATGATGAATTTATTTCAGTTTGTTTTGTTATTTTTAAATAGATCGATATATATTAAGACAATTATTTATTGTCACATTTAACAAACAAATGAGAAAAATTGTTCTTTGAACAATTAAGAATGCTATATTCGAATCTTCAATACCCTTCCAACATTTGGAAGTTGAAATTGTAGCGGACGTCACTTCTTAGTCACTTCTGGAAGGTTGTGGAAGGACTTTCGAAGATTTACAAAAACAAAACACATGACTTATATCTTCTTAGAGTATTGATGTATGCGTCATCCAGAATTTTTTTAGAAGACAGTAGATAACTAACAAAAACGGAATGCAATGTTGTTGCGATTTGATCTTCTCGAAGTCTGTTCCAGAAGTTGTTTAAAAGATAATAAATGATTTACAACAACAAAATACATTAGTATTGTCACATGATATTCAAGTAGTATATAAAGAATTGACTTCGAGAAACTTTTAAGAAGATATTACAGGAATTATAAAAACATAATTACTGTCACTAAGTCTTCTTGATGTATATAAAGCAGTGTTTTCCTGAAGTTCTTTTGAAGATTTTAACGGAATTGCAAAAACAAAATAATAAAATAATATAAATATTGCACAATGAAAGTTTTTATTTTTAGGACTTAAAAGTCAGTGGAGTTTACGACAAGATGGTGAAAGACATCCAGATGGAATTTATTAATTAATTCTAAATATTTGCATTTATTTATGTATGTAACAATTTTATTTTGAGTGTAAAAAATTAAGCAGTAGGCAGTGTCTAAGTAGTGACTTTTGGAAGTTTCTTTGAAGCGTCTTTTATGACTCTTCTAGAAGTCTCTCATAAGCCACTTACAGAAGATTTTTATTAGTCACTTCCGAAAGTAACTTCTGATGCACTTTCAGAGGTGGCTTCATAGAGTCGTCTGAAAGCCACTTCGATGAGGAACAGTTTTTCCAGACGGAAAATGATTTCTGTGATACTTTGACGATATCTTTCGTGATGAATTTTAACTTCTGGAAGACTCTTCTAAGCCACATCTGCAACAAAAATGGTTGCAGGGTAAATACGTCAACTTTCGTACATACACACTCACAGATACACTTACAAACCTGTGTGTGTGAGTGTGTTTGTACGAAACTTTTCTTTTTCTTAAACTGGAGCCCTTAATGAGTCATAAAGTTAGTTATATTATTTGGATTCATAAGGAACAATATATAACTTAACATTATAGCAAAATTGCATTTCGCTAGAATTTAGAGGTTGCCTAAAACATCGGTCTATATCTTTTGATATACTGAATCGATTTTGCTAGTACGGAAAAGATGGACAAACGGACATAGATAAATCGACTCTGATTTTGATTTGATACAAGAATATACATACATTATGGCGCCAGGGATGATTCCTTACTTGCGTTACATACGGAATGACACACTTAATATACCCTTTTTACACATGTGGTGGTGAAGGGTATAAAAACAAAAGAATTTCAATTTATTTCTAATTTTGTGTCATTGATTTTTATATGCCCCCATAACACAAACTAATTGATCAAACTTAATAAAGAGACAAATCAATTGTAGAAACATACATTACGAAATCAAAATTTCGAACTATTTTGAACTAAATAAAAAATTTTGAAAAAATATTCCCAGAATATCAAAAACGCCAGCAGTCTTAAAAAGCCGCCATAAAATTTATATATATTTTTTCCAAACAACCGTATTACATGCGATTACAATCAATTTGATTTTATTATTGAAATTATTTTAGAATTGTTATTTCTTTTTCAAATTGATTTTCAATTTATTATTATTATTATTGTTGTTGTTCATTTTTTGCTTAACAATTTCATTTAGTAATATATTTAAATACACAGACACGCACTCGTAAACACTTACCCCAATGGGTTCTCATAAAACTATCATTAATATTATTTTAAAATAAAAAAAAAGTTGTCAATCGTTTTTGGACAATTTGCGTTTGAGTTTATGGCTTTTTTATTTATTTATTAAACTTCAATTATGTATCTTGAATATTAAATAGAATCAACAAAAATTTATTTTACTTTATTTAATGAATAAATGAAAAAACCATAAATTTTATTAACCCTTTTTTTAATAATAAGAGAAAAACAAAGTTGTATCATAATTTTTTATAATTTTTATGGGTTTGTCATTATTTTTTGTACTTAGATCATGTGAGCTATATGATATGAAAAAGTATATTTAAATCAGAGAGAAAGATTGCGATTTTCTGAGATTGGATTTTTTGTTCTTCTTTGTCGACAAATGAAATTGTTAGTAAACAAATATTTCATTTAAGTAAAGATTCCGCTCTATTTAAAGCAAGTTAAATATTAATCTCAAAATCGACTCTTAAGTTTTCGCCTAGTGGTCCCTTGTCGATTTTATTGATACATTTTCATTACATCAACATAACATAGCCAATTAGCATTAGCGATGGTTCCATCAACTTGGTTATCAATATCGTAACAATTTTTTGCCGAGATTAAATTCGTTTGTCTGAAACTCATAGAATAATGGAGCCTTTATAAGAGTCAAACGTTAGCTTTAGAATAAAATATGTTGTCTGCTGCTTTCATGTTATTACACCTAGATAAACTAGATATCCTTCTCATTTGAAGCGAATTTAGATTTTTGCTGCAAGGAATGAAATGAAAACTCATCAGGCTAATAAGGAATGTGATCAAAAAATGCCTAACATACATATATGTTACTAAAAACGAAACAACTTTGCGCGAAAAGGTACTCCATCTTCATTTAAATTCTTTTAACGAGATCCCAATATCCCTCCACTGGCCTTAGCTCCTCGAAGTTCTCCCGGTACTGTTTAATAACATTGGAAGAATATGTTCATTTGCTTGACATTAAACATAATATTTGGCATGTTTTTCAAAGGTAACTTTATCAAAAAATCAAATAATACTCGGATTAAACGATTTAATGAAAAACATGTGTTAAGAATTAAAACTTAAAGTTAATGTCTTCAATAACAACTATTATTTCCGACCTTGTGAGAAAGGATAAATTCTATGGTATTTTTGATAAAACTATGAAATCATAATGATTGTCAGTGATGTTTTTAAAACACAAAATGTTTGATTGATAATAAAATATCAATTATGGATATCGGCAAATATCTATTATGGATATCAGACATTTTCCTATCAAGAAAATGGTGAAAATGCTCCCCCGGCAATAACGTGAAACCTAGTAAACCTAGTAAAAATAGAAGTTTTGAATCTGTAGAGATCAAACCATCTTTGAAGATACACTAAAATAAACTCGGCAGAAAAGTAAATCAGGGTGCTTGAGAAATTTTTTTATGTTTTTAATGAAATAGAAAATTTCTTAGAATTTTTTTATAAATCTTAGAAAAGTATAAAAGTTACTCTCATTAGATATCAAACTAATGGGATAAAAGAAATCAACGGATAAGTGAATTTCGACAACATAATGAATAATTTTAGCTATAGCATGACGTTCATACCCCCAATCAATGAAACTAAAAACCGTTTGGTATAAAATTTCAGAAGAAAATTTAAATAAAAATGAAATTCTATGAACTCATTCTGATAACGCAAATCACTTAAGCATATTTTTTTCACGGAAACTGAAATGAAAACTGAATTCTTTGCAAAAATGTATTTAGAAATCGATTTCATATTACACCTCTATTCTTGACATGGAAAGAAATTACAGAAGCATTAAGAATCAGTAACTGTGACCAAAAAACTAGTTCAAAAAATAGCATTCTATGAATCCACTCTGATGACGCAAAACACTTAAGCATAATTTGTTCACGGAAACTTCAATGAAAACTGAACACTTTGAATAAATATGTATCTTTGGTATGACATGTTTGGAAATCAGTTATTATTATTTTACATCCGATTGGACTATACATCGGAACCGATTGGTCATATCAATTATAGTCGGTCATCAGAGTGTTTTGAACATGAAGCCAGGAAATAATAACCGATCTTAACACAAATGTTATTCTACAAATTCCCTATTAGTTTTAATCAAAAGTATTAAATTTTTTGCCTCGTTTTGAATATTTTTCCAATAAATTAGAATTCAGTGCATTTATATAGAAAAGTTGATTCGATTTGCGTCATTACGATTTGCGTTGCGTTTGTCTGGTCCCCATTACCGACGCAAGTCGGGGCTCGTTTATAGTAATCGAACTTATCTAACATTCACCAGTTTAGAGAATCTCTGAATTTTAACTCTGGCAAACATAGAAAAAATTAGGAATAAAGATGGGCATATTCAATACCCCCTTCTCCTTAGAGAATTTCGTTCCCTTAATAATGAATTTAAAAATCCCAGTGACAATATCGATCTTATAGGGTTCCCATCATTTCTGCTAAACCCTCTTAATATTTTATTTATAAAATTCTTTTTTTTTTTTTTTTTGTAAATTTTAACATTTTAATTTAAATCTACGAAAAACCCCCCATAATTTGTTTATTGTCAGCACTTAGTTTATTATGCATTTGACGTTTCCAAAGCGACACATTTATTTAGATTTTCATTGATGATAATGATTGAAATAAATCGATTCAATTGAATTTTAAACATCACATATGTTTTGAATTTTAATTTGTTTTTGTCTCTTTTACAAAATTGTCGATTAAATTGATAAAGTTTTGTTTAATTTCGAGGGTCGTGTAAAAAAACAATAATTTTCTCGTGTGTACATTTAAAAAAGTATTGTTACTTATGTAATTGGGTTAAAATAGTGTTAGTTTCCGATTAACAATACAAATAATTCCGTTAAAAAATTACTATTCAAATTATTATTGACGTTGTAACAATTTGTGAATGTAAAAAAAATTTGATTGCATATGAAATTATCAAAATAATGTTTAAATAAGTAAAAAAGGCTTAATTTATTTATTTTAGACTTGGGAAACTGGTTGACTTGGAAATTCATTTGGAAACGTAAATAATAGATAGGATTTTTAAAAATTAATTTAATTTGAAAAATTTAAAATAAAAAATAAAGTGCGATAAAAATCGGTTGAACCAAAAATGTGCTCAAACCAAACAGAACCTAGCGAAGCTGAGCGAAAAATAAAACTGCTCCATAATAACCAAGGTAAGTCACATGCTTTTATATGTCAAATAATGAAACGAAGTCATTTCACTAGAGAGTCAAGTACACAAAGTTCGAATAGAGTTCTGACTCCCTACGAAAGTAATCAATTTGTTCAAAAAAAAATTAAACACAACCCTAAAAATATATTTACAGAGATTGCTGCTGTGGTCCAACAATAATAATACAAAAAATATTTACCCCCATTTCCATTCGTAAAGTGCTGCATAAGGTTGGTTATGCTACTTGATTTGCTAGTCGTAAATCACTTATCTCTTCAATAAACCAAATAAAGCGTTAAGAGTAAGCACAAGAGTTTACAAGTAAACTGAATACATTTTGGAATCGGGTGCTTTTCGTTTACATAATATGGAAATTAAAATCTTTCTCTAACTGCTAAATACGGCGGAGGTAGCGTTCATTTAAATATTTTAAAAGAAAATGTTAAAAATGCGAGGAAAAGCTCAATTAACCAACAAGTTTCACATTACAAAAAGGCAATGATCCAAAATATTCAGCCAATGATGTGATTACTAACCGCAACCACCACAGCCTCCGAACCTGAATCTAATTGAGCAATTGTGAGTAGAACTGAATAGACAGGTCATGAAACGACTTATTTGTAATAAATCTGATCTTCAAAAGGCTTTAAAGGAATTATGGATAAAAGTACGAAAGGTAGTTAGTCCATTAAATACCAAAGCATTTAAATGAAGTTATAAAGCAAAAAGGCTAACCCACTAAGTTGAAATTACATAAATAGATTATAATATACACATATTTTTTATTAGCTGTGCCAATACTTTTGTTCGGCAAATCGGATAAGTATGATTTTAAATGCATTTTTATTAATAACAAATATATATTTTTGACATTTTTGAATGTAATTCTAAACCCACTTTATATTCATTTGAAATATTCTAAAATGGCTAAAAATGGGGAATAAAGAAAAATACGCTTGCTATGCTAATAGTTTTGTTCGGAACTGTATGCTCAATAACTGTGTAATATCAGTTGATCTTCTGAGAAGACAACTTGAAAGTATTTTTTATCTAATATTTTTTTTGTTTTTTGAAATTGTTTTCTTATCCCCATAAAAAATAACCTGTGAAAATTCCAGTAATCAAACTCTCACACATTTTCCTCTTTTTAACAAAAACCAATAATTTCGTTTTAATAAAAGAAGCCTCACAATTCACACAATATTTGAGGCGTTATAGATTTTGGGCTTGTGATAATTGCTAATCATAAAATGTATCTGCAAGATGATGAACACATCTCTAAATATAACAAAACAAGCAAAATGATATTAAAAAAATCTTTTAAAAACTCTTCAAAAGAGATTAGCAGATTGTATATATCTACTTGAAAACGATAAAGATTTTCTTTTGTATTTATTTGGGGAAGTTTACAAATAAAAAGAAGTAAAATCAAATTTCAAAATTCTCAAATACTTATTGATGAGATTTAAATGTGAGTGATATATTAACCCTCAAAGGGATTTGTAAGTAGATTTAATTGAAAAAAAGAGATTGTGCAAAAAAAATATAGATCAATTTACTACACAACATTATGGTAAAGAATCAGTTCACATATTGATTGTTCACCATTGATTTTTTCGAACAATTTGAAATCGAGAAATGTTTGTGAATCTTTTTTATTATCGGTCAGCCTGATGGCTCCTATCAAAAAACGTATGTGGAGTTAAAAAATATACATCTGACCAGAAAATTTGGCTTCTATTTTCTTATATACTATAATAAAAATTTATCTTTAATTTGTCACAAGTAATATGAATCTTCTGGTCAAATTAACATGTTTCTATATGGTAACTCTTTCCACAAGTGACAGGCGATTGAATACTTATTGGTGAAAATGCTTAAGTCAGTTGAGATTCTACAAAGTGGTGATTGAAAAGAAAATGAAATCAATTCTATGCAAGATTTCAAAACTTTTTGCCTTTCTCTTCAAGACCTACTGCCTCTTTGTAATAATGGATTACTTCCAAGGATGTCAAACCAATGTCACATAAGTTTAGAACTACAATCAGCTCGTTAGTAGGTTTCTATGATTGATGGCAAATATTTTTTTATGTTTATGGGAATTAATTTTGTTGAAGAGCAAAATGCGCTTAAAATGTAATATTCAATAACAAAGAAGATATGGAGATAACATAAAGAACATTATAGTCTATATGATCTATACAAAGGAAGTTTGAAGATCAAAATGGAATTTGTATTCTAAAATTATGCTCTGAACCAATAAAAGTTTAATCACGAAATCAACTCTCTTTAGTTTAGTGGATATTAATGCAAAAAATGATAAATACGAAACAAAAGCATTGGAAGGAACAATATTCATCCAAAATTCAGAGGCATAGGTATAATATAAAGTTTATATAATTTACTAATCCTACTCTTGAGCTCCTGAAACCACAAAGTGTACACATGTGAGAATTTATTCTTTAACGAATTATTTAAAACCTAACGACACTTCGATAATGTGATTTTATATTGTAAAACCATAAATCGAAGTATTCCCTCAATATCAAAACCACATTTTGATGTTTCGAGCACAGCTACCGCAAACCAGAAAGCTTCTGATTTGAGCCGAAATAAATACGGCGAATGGCTTTTTCTCAATTGTCAATAGATGGTATGGAGAAACTAAAAATTAAGAATTTTTCTGGAATTAAAAAAGATAGTTTGGCATCTGGAAATAAATAACAGGTTGGTATACTTCAAAAGCTTAGTTTCTGAAGCAACAGTTACAGAGGATTCGCTTGTTAAAACTAATACCAGTTATAGTAAAATGTTAGCTGAATAGCCAAACAAGACGCAGTGGAATAATGAAGCAATCCAAGAATTTAAAGGAGATACATAACCACGTATAACTCAACACACGGCGATGGGAGCTAGGTCAAATAATGGCCAAAAGATCCAATCAATTTTTGGGATGATTCTTACGTAAAAATCGATATATATGGTAAATTTCAAAAAAAAATGTATCAAAAACTGCGACCTGCAACACACACAGATTTGGAGTGTATCATTTTTTATAGTTGGCGTATTTTCGCCCATAACATTTTTCTTACTGATCCAATTTTATGATTTACAACACATATAGCAGTAAGTCATGACTTAATTCTGTATAAATCCAATCCCTCTTTGTTATAGATTTTAGGAAAGATTTTCTTCGGAATACTGTGGTTGTTTCAGATATCGGTCTATAATTTGCTTGCCAATAGACCTATACAGCTGATTTTTAACAGGAAACTGCATTAGAAAGTTTCAAACAAACAGAGAAAGAGACTGACTACTTTTAGAGATCCCTTCTACCACTTGTGGCGGTAAAGAGTATAAAAATAAGTAAAATTAAAGAAAATTATGAACATAATCCAAATTTTGAGAGTATTAGAAATTGGCACATTTTTTTGCATTGAAGCGATTTTCATAATTTACCGCAATTATTAAAAAAAGTAAAAATATTTTTTTCTCAATTTGGAGGTTGTCTCAAATATCGGTCCATAATTTTTTTTTGTTGGGTAATAACACCTAATTTGAAAAAAATTCGAACAATATTTAAGATAGAATGTTAAAATTAGACTTAGCTAATTTGATTCACATTTTAATTCGGTGTGAGATTATATATTTTATAAGATCTTTGATGATTTCTATTTTGAAGGAAGACAAAATTAATTTTCTGCTTTCACAACTTGTGGTAGTTAAGGTCATTATGAGTAAGCTCTTCAATATTTTGATATCAACGTTTTAAAAACGATTATTGAACGGGAAATGGGAAAAATAAAAAAGTTTGTTAAAAATAGCTGAAGCTGGCAATTTAGGAAAATAGTTTTAATCGCTTTGGATAATTTGGAATATAATTATACTTCTTTTCTTTTTCTTGTATATAAAAATCCGCTTTTATAATGACCAGTTTACTTAAAACTCAATAAATACAAACCTTTCCACCTTTGTTCCTTAGATCCCTTGGAGGGTTAATCAACTGTCTAAGTAACCCATAATGTTTTGCAGTGTCAAAAGATTATCAACAAAAGATAAAACAATATTTTTTTTGCCAATCGATAAACAAAATGTTTAAAATTATTGTTTCCAATGGGTTTAATAAAAAGTAGTATTATTATTGAATAGAAGTAGAAGGTAGATCATAATAGAAAAGGGATATTAAAAAGTTATTTGCTACTTTTCACAATTTTATCAAATTCTTTGCAACAAATCGTTTATTTTCATCAAATAACATTTTCTTTTGTGTGTGTATGATAACAATCAAAATTTGTTTTCATTGGGAATAAATGAAAATTTGTACTTCATGTTGGGAAAATGGTAACAAGGTGTGGAAGGGAAATGTTCAAATATTTTTGTTACAATTTAAAAGAAATAAGATAAAAAAGGAGTTTAAGGATTTTAAAGGATCATTGTTTTGTTTGCGTGAGTGTGTGTGTGCAACAGAAATCTATCCATCAAATTGCAATAACCAAACTAAAAAGTAGTTAAGTAGACATACATTTGAAAACTGAAAAACAAACAACAAAAACAGTTAGACAACTAACAGTTGTTACAAAAATTTATCTGTAATCTCTTCCAAAGTTCGAGTACTTGTTGTTTTATTTTGTTTTTATTTTTTTTTTTACAAAATCTCTCTTTGCTCTCCCTTTCAGGGTATTAGCGTATCCAAGTTCTATCAATATGTAGTTTTTGCCCGCATATCCTTGTTACCAGGAACAACATGTCTATCTTTGTTAAAACTGTCTAGTTATATGTTAATCTCTTCATAAGTTCCTATGTCTGTCTTTCCGACCATCCATTCAGTTATCCTTCTGTCTGTCAGTATAAATATTGTTGCTATTGTTTACCACACTCTGTATTTAATCATTGTGCAATATTTTGTCAGTTGTTTAAGGATTTAGTTCCTTTTTTGCTTTACCACAAAATAACAACAATTGTTTTTGAATTTATGTTATTTTTTCCTTTTTGTTAGATAAATTCCTGTTGGTTTCTTTATTATTTTCTACCAAAGTAAATTAAATTTTCAATTACCATTCTATTGCAATGGAAAGGTTAGATTTGAATAAATGTATACATTTTGTTGAGAGCTATATTTCTTCTTTTTTGTATAATTTTTATACGTCAGTTGCAAATCCCTTTGCTTTTTCTATTTGACATACAACACTCAATCTCACAGTAGGTTGTTGACAGGCTTAATCACCCCTTGTCATCATTGTGTATTTAGAATATTTTCAATAACAAGAGATTTAGTATTTTATTTATACAACAATTGTTACATATTTTTTTATTATTCTAAAGAATTATGATGGCTTAAGTATGTGTATGTACAGGGTTTTTGCAACATTTGCACCTTAAGTAATAATAAGTTACAACATTAGTTTTGAAAGGGATATGATTCGAACGAAAATTAGAATATTGACTGAATTTCTCAGGACTTCAAAAGGTATCGATCAGTGGCATAAAAAATAATAATCCATACACAGTACACCAATGAGGTCAATATTTGCCAAGATTTTCAGAACCATATAAAATTGAAATGATGACAGAAATCAACAATTTTTTGTTAATTTGAAAAATACTGCAAATAAAAGTAACCTTTTGAATCCTAACCCTGCATCGAGGACTGAACTCAGCAATGTAGAGGTTAATCTTATCCTTCAAACTTTCAATTAACAATTTCACATGTTTTGCTCTTTTTGCAAAATAAGCTCTTTAATTAATTTATGCTGTAATTTTTAAGCACTACAAATCACATCTTAATGTAGTTATCGAAAAAGTTATCGAACTCTATAAAGAAGTACACTGTGGTGATAATCAATCTTTAGATCAGAGATGCCTAAACGCAAATTTTACGACTCGAAATATCAGCAGGACGAGCATTTATTTAATGCATTTTTTTATTGTTTTATTGCTTTAGATCCATCCACAATAAAATTTAGGCTGTTTGATGTTTTATCATCAAATGATCTTTTAATATATAACGAGCTTATATAGTGAAAATCTCAAGAAAACAACAAAATCATTAAAGTTTTCTTTAAGCAGATGTGTCGAACAAATCAGGTTAATGTGTTTTACAGAATATTCAATAGAATTAGTGTTATTTATACAGATTGATATTCACTTTCAGATCTGTTTTCAATATTAAAATTGGTTTGTGAATACGAGGAATCTCTTACTAGACTGGCGAATCATTCCAAATGGAGATATTCGGGACGAGAATACATTTTGCTTAAGCTAAATAATTCCCCTGTTTAAGTAGAGATAGCATTTTGTCATAGATTAAGGGAGACATCGTCTTCCACAACAAATTTCTGTTGTAACTGGGCAATATTTACTCAAAAAACTAATACTGGCGGATTGAATCTATATTTTAACAATTTATCTCTATTTTAATGACTTATGAATGAGTCGCTAGAATGGAGGAAGCGGAGGCTATTAAATGCATCGTGTGTTTTATTCGTTTTGAAGAATAATAGCTTCGTCTATTGCAATCTTTATGTTCCGTCTGACTCTATGATAATAGCAGGATGATATGATTCGAACTATATTCAGGAGTTTTATTTAAGCTGAGAGTTCTTCCACATTTAACAGAAAGAACATAAATCTGCGGAACACATATTAAGCGACTTTTTGGGAACGAAACCATACCAAAATTTATTCGGCAATTTAATTTACAATTGTGCCTTTCAGATCTCCCCTTTATGATATAATTTTTATGGTGGTCTTACACAACAAATTATCTTGAATTAGATTTGCAAAGAGTACAATAATTTTTATCGATTTCGTAGTGTTTTAAATGTTGTTAATAGAAAAAGTCTAGCTTTATTCAGATTCTGTCTGCCAGTTTCCTATCGTACACATTTTTTTTAACTGGGATACTTATAAAACATTGCATAAAAATTAATGCAGTTCCTTTCCATAGCTTAAATTCACGTTCTAATCATAATTCAAATGCGTTTACCAAATCACCAATCCATATTGTTATCCGTATTGCTTATATTTGTAGATTCCTATTTCCGGCATACGTAAATATTTAAGTTTTATGCGTACTTATATTGATCACTTTAAACATCCGCATTGTTTATTTATATTTCACCCCGAATTTAAATGCAAATTTTAACTTTCTCTGTGAAGGAGGAGCAATCTAAATTGTTTGACCACAAATTAAAAATCATAAAGTATTAGCCGCCTTCTTATAGCAATAAATTTCATAATGATAAGTTCCCCTGGAACTTATCATTGGAAATAAAATCTTTAATTAGTTTTAAATTTCTTGATATCATATATGATATCGCTCACATTTTTGCTTAGCATAAATGGCTTATATTTACTAAGCTGTGGCTTGACTCCAATAATTGCGGTAACATTAGTCGGAAACATGCAGTAAATTTGGCAAAGTAAGTCCAACTATTGAAAGAAACGTTGAGAGTTTGAAAAAGTTTACGATATGATATTAGCATATTATGTTGAATATAAATTGAGGGCAAGAACAAATAAGTGACCTCGAAAAATGGAAACTTGTCAAGACTGATGAAATATGTGACGCAGTCTTAAAAAAATTATTTTTTCTATAGCAAACTTTTAAACCGTAATCTTTATACACCACCGCAAGTAGTTGGAGTATTATAAAAAGTGTTACACCCAACTTTAAGTATCAGAATCGCAATCTTTAAATACCTCGATGAATAAGGACGAAGTCTTTAGCAATTGACCATGTTCGTTCCAATTTTATGGTCATAGCAGTTCTAAGTACAAAGCAATTTAAACGAAATTTGGCACAACTAAGTCTTATAGTATTCTAAAACGATATGCCAAAACATGTGAGGATCAGTCCTTTATTTTTCATAGGTCACATACAATTTCCTTTCCAAATATCACAGTTAAGAGGAAAAATCTCGCATATAAACATCGATAATCGATGTGAGGGGTCATGATTTCTTGTAGCTCCCATATAACCCCCAGAAAAATAGATTTTCAAACGCATAAATTTACCATAAATCTCAGTATCACAATCATTTATTTTACACTTGAGAATAAATTATAAAATTAAATTGTACGAGGGTCGTTCACTATTTTTTCGTAACTGCAATTTTTAACCGACAATGTGGCGTTGAGTATTGAATAGTCGGGCTTGACCGACTAAACATTTTTACTTGTTTTCTTAAATCAACAATTTTCAAACATCTGCCTTTACCCAAAATACCTCCTCAAATTATAGCAATTTCTATCAAAAAAAAGAACTAAAAATCAAATTTAAAATATTGTTGTTTTTTATTTGTAGAAATTCTTTCTTTTCTAAAAAAATCTTTTTCAGTATTTTAATTTCAAAAATTGTTTCTTTTATTTAATTTTATCTTTTGCAAGGTGAGAAAGTAACTGCCTTCTTTTCTTTCTATTCATTGTTATATAAATTTTTGTTAAGTAATTTTCTTGTAAAAATTTTTTAAATCTTTGGCCAGATAATATTTATGCCAGATAAATAGAAGAAAATAGAGAATTTTGTTACAAAAGAAAATAAAAAACCGCAATGTTTAGTTTGTGAAAACATACAAAATAAAATTTTTCAGATCCTTTTACGAAACAAAGGAAAAGGACATATGTTTTGATAACAAATCTCAACAATCTAGTTTATTAAAATTACACTTTTGTGGTTTTTAGGATTTTTTGAAAAACAACTGTAGAGTTTAAAGGTAAAATAAATCTGTTTATATACATTTTATGAAATAAGGTGTATTGTTTATATACTGAAATTTTGTGTCAGAATCATCTTTTGAATTATTGTGTCTAAATGTTTTTGTTGTTATTTTGAAATCCTTTAAACTAACTAGTCCGTAGAATCTTTGAATTCTTCTAAAAATATACTTACATGTGATATTTATCTCTAATAATTTTTGAAGTATTTGTATTTGAATTTTCAAATTTCTAAATTGTACAGGATCTTGAGTCAGTTTTTTCCAATATGTGTCCGAATGTTCTCTCCCGAAAGTGCTTATTTAAAAAATTAAACTATTTATCAGATAAAAAAGTTTAATCCAGTTTTCAACCCAGTCCAAAAAAAACTATTTTCAATTTGAAACTTAAACATTTACGAATGTTTCTCGGCCAAAAACGTATCTTAACTTATTTTCATCCAAAAAATTTTTCTTGAAAACTTATAAAAGTATATGTTTTTTCTGAAAGATCTAATAAAAAAAATCATGTAGGAGTAAGTCCAGACCCTCTCGCATTATGCTCAAAAATCCCTACAATTTTACATGGACATATATGGGCTCCAAGAACAAAGTTTGTAATCACTTGCCAACATTTTATTTTTTATCCAATTTAAAAACGAAAAATAGGAAGATATAGATTAAAATTTATGCCTAAAACCTACCAGAACAACCAGAGACTCTTTCATGTGATTTTTTATGATTTGTTTACCCTATACTAACTATTAGCGGCTGCGCTTTGCTGTACAAAAATTCTCCTCAATTATAGATCTCGAAAGAAATTTCACAAATTACGACGTGTACTAAAAATAGTGATTGGGACCTAGTTTTTAAATTCTCGGTGTTGTAGTTCATTAGGTATTCGATAATTAATGTTTGGTTTCTATGTGATATACCCATCCCCTCGCTGTTATAGATCATTAAATATTTGATAATTAATATTTGCTTTATACGGGGCTACATTTTGTCCAGTAAATCATTTACTTAAGAAGTGGTGGGAGAAAATAAGAAAATATTCGCTATTATAGATCCTTAAATATTCGATAATCAATATTTGCTTTATACGGAGGTACTTCTTCCCCTGGCCTTATCGGAATTCTTATAGCCTATAATACTTTCGGGTAAATTGGGATCATTGTGTGAAAATTTCATTCAAATTAGCTATGCCGTTTTGGAATCTATACGTTACATACATATATACACATACATACATACATACATACATACATACATACATACATACATACATACATACATACATACATACATACCTACATACATACATATATACATACATACATACATTTATAACCACGTCCTATCCTAGATGTATTTTTTTACCGTTTTTGGAATACAAGTAATTCGTTCATTAAATCAATAATTCCATTCTACACATGTATGTACTTTGAGCAGTAAGATCCACAATTTGTGATTCGATAATAAGTCGGGCAAAATATGTGAACATATTGATATGTCTGATAAAAGATAGAAACGCTTCTACAACTATTCTTCCATATTTATTTCAATATTAATGTTAACTGTACCATAAACTTCTCTTGTATAAACTCTTAAAATTTATGAACTATTGGATCACAAGTTTATTTTTTTCGCACATATATATACCCTACACCACCAAAGTTGGTTGGGGTATTATGCATTTGTGCAAAAATTGTAACTGGGAGAAAAATGTGCTTCCACAATGTCGGTTCATCCGTCTACAAAGCTGCAGGCCGCGGTTTTTAAGATATATTAATGATATTTGGCATGCGTCATTAATTTGGCCCAAGGACGATGCCTTTTGAAATTGGTAAAGATAGTTTCATTTTTTTCACTTATTTTACTTATCTCCCATACTAATTTTCTTCCCGGAATGGGGTTTTAAAGATACAAAATTCCTAATTATAATGCAATTTGAATGAAATTAGACACAAATTAGATTTATGATATTCTAAAACGATGTCTCAAATTATACAATTTGATTTCGTAATGTAGTTTAATAAAACCAACATGACAGTAACATACTTGCCGCTAAAATAAGAACCTACTTCTGTTGCTTCCAATAAAAAATAACAGACAAAACATCTCTTTTCCTTGTTCTCATCCGTCAAAGTTATTTTTCGCCTTCGGGAATTGTTTTTAATGATATAAAAACAACAAGGGCTGACATATAGCTCTTAAAGCTGTTTTAAAACTGGGAATTAGGAAAAAATACAAATTGCTTTCCAATTTCACCATTCACTTTTAATCCCTTACATATGCAAATATCCTATACCTCATACTTAAGCCTGATTGATGTATGACAAACATTTCAAAAACAGTAAAAAGACTAAAATCAAAATATGTAAACATGAAAATAAAGTTGAATACAGAAAAACTCTAAATTAAACAAAAACATTTAAATGTTTATTTAATAAAATAAAATATTCAACATAAAAATGTTTTGACAAATCTGCTGGCAATACGAAAAAAATACCCCTCACGACAAAAAGTATGGGATTTATGAGAGTGAAACAAATTAAACAATATAAAAATATCAAAATAATCCTAAAATAATATTAGGGAGGTTGAAAAAAGAGAATACAGAATTTTATTTCGGAAGAATATTTAAACTCAATTCTTTTTAGTCATATTTAAACGGAACAAATACACAAATTTTAAAGCAAGTACAAATATTATAGTTGGTCAAACCCGACTATTTAATACCCTACACAACATGCAACGAAAAGTTTATGAACGTCACTCGTATAGTTTACTTTTCTTATTAATGAAATGAAATTTCATTAAAATCGGACTAGCCGTTCGCAAGTTACAAGTTTATTTCCATTTCTCATTTGAAACACTGTGCGATCTTTGTATAATTTAACATATCGTTTTAGAATATAATAGGACTTGTTTTCGGTAAATTTGGCTAAAATCTGTTTTAATCTTATATTTTAAAATTTTATGGATAATTATCCCATTCCCGTGAGTTCATCATCCTTGTGTCAAAATAATACTACGTGCCGAATTTCATTACGATATCTTCAACTATGGGACCTATAATTTTTGAACATGCTTTAAATGGATAACCAGCCAGACAAATGGATGGACGGACATGCTTAAATCAACTCAGAAAGTGATACTGAGTCAGCCAGACAGATGGACGGACAAGCTTAAATCGACACAGAAAGTGAAAGTAAGTCGGACAATATACTTAAAATTAGTGGTAGAACTTTATTTTCTGCCTGTTACAAACATCTCAAAAAACGCATTATACCTCCACTACTATTGTGGTGTAGGGCATAAAAATGTGAAAAATGATTTAAATAAGAAATATTTCGTATTTTTTTTTTCTAAACAGGATTTTTATCAAAATCCTTAATCATAATTGCCATTTTGTACATTTAACTGTAAAAATAATATTATAAAAAAAGAGATGATGACAATTGTTTTGTTAAAGATAAAGAAAAAAGGGGCTCAACATATTGGTTAAGGCTCTGTTTGGAATTAGAGCCTGTAGTTGTAAAGAGAAGCTAACTGTTCGTTGCTCTGGATTTTGTTTGTGTCTAAATCCAAACAGGATTATGAATTTAAACAAAACATCAAACTAATCAACAAAAGTACTTTACTTGTAGACAATTCTATAGCTTTTGTATGTGTATGTATGTGTAAATTAAATTGAATGTCACATATAGAAATGTTTTGTGGTGCGTTAAATACTTAAAACGACATTGTCACCTTTTGTGTCATACTTATGTTCTTTCAACGTTTTATATTTGACAATTGTCTGTATTCCTTATGGCAGAAAATTAATACCCTACATCAAACACTCTCATGAGTGGTTCGGGCTGATGTTTGTTACAAGAAATAAATCTTAAATATCTGAATTGATTAGAAAAATATTAGTTGGACTCGTACTTTTAAAGCTATACAAATGCTTCACTTCAAATGCGGAATGATAATTCGACAAAGCGTACCCGGAATTCGCTTGTAGTTAATGCAATTAAAATTATTTGACCTTAGAATTCCATTGAACTAATTTTGTCAGCATTTTGAAATAAAGAAAGTTTTGGTAATACGAAAAATTTTATGAGAAGAAAGCCAGGAGAGGGCGAATACATTCCAGATGAGGGTCTACTTTATACCAATCATATTCTATAGACATTTAAAAGAAGGGTCCTTTTTTTGAGAGTATATAATGTGGCCACATTTTTTTGGAAAATTAGGTATATACTGCTCCGATCAATGACATAATGGGTCATGGAATAAAATAAATTAAAACACACAAAAAGGCACGCTATAGCAGCGATTTAAAAATAAAATAATAAAAATGTATTCGAATTATTAGTTGAATCTCTAATGAAAGGGGATAATTAAAAGGAAGTGCATAGGTTCACTAGTACAGTTAAAATTTCATATCTCCAATGAAAAAAAAAACAAACATAATTTGTCCAGATATTTTTTTAATAAAAAATTTCGTTGTTATAAATCGAAGGCAAAATATGGTTCAGCATTTAATTTCAACCCATAATTTGTTAAAAATTCTGAAGAGGCACCACTTTCGAAATTACTTTAAAGGTACAAAAGTTCCTTCAGTTCTTTTGTCAATTACACCTTGCAATAAGGTGTAGATTTCAACTTCAATTCAGCTCCGCATGTTGGCGTAGTATCCAATTATAAGGCCAATGACGAACCAGTTTTTGAAAAATTAATAGTTGGTAGTCCTATTAATTTTATATCCGATTATTTAAAGTAGCATTTAAGAGTTTACTATATTCGGTCCATAAACGATCGTCTTACCACATAAAATCCTTGACGAAGAAAACTCTTTATTTTGTATTGCAGGGCATATTAAAGTCGGTGATAACCCGTCATAACTTTATTACTTATTTCATATTCCATTTAATAAAAGTATTACGAAAAACAATTGTTGTCATTTCGGAAACAAAGAAACCTCTAACTGCTTTATTTGTTTCCAAAAACCCTAAGATTAGATTGGCGATAGCATTGTATTCTATGTGTGTATTTGTATTTCGAAACTAAAATTTGTGACACGAACAAAAAATCATTGAGGCGCATTAAGTTGATCCTGCTTATTTAACATTAGTTTATGCTCTAATGCATTTTGAAAATTGTCAGTATTATTTTAACAAAATGTTGAGTTATTTTATTTTAAGAGGCAGATGATGATAACGATGATGATGACGATAATAATGTTGTTGTTATTATTTCTCTAAACCAACAATTCGAATACATAAATTCAGTTTCAATTGTTAAATAATCACTTGGGTTGTTAACTTAAATATGTTTCCCTGGCAAGAAGGGTGATGTTTATCTTTTTGTTTAAGAGAGAAAAAAGAGAGTGAAAAGGAATCAAAAAAATTTAAAATAAAAAAAAAGGTTTTTATTTTATCAGTGTTATTTTTGGTTGAATATGTGCAATATGATATAGTGATGATACTCTCCATACATTAAGATTATGTACAATCTATTGAAAATGTTTTAAGCTTGTAACTAAAGAAAAAGGTATAAGCGGCAGGAGGGCTTAAGAACAATGTTGCTTTAAAAGTGAAAGTATTAGAAAAGGTGGTGTTTCACCTTTTCTTCTTTTTCTCTTTGTATAATAGAAAGGCTTAAAAGAAAGTTGTTATGAGGGTTTAATTTTATTGATGTCTTATGATAAATGGTTTTCTTTGAAATTAGTTATTTTTTATTTCACCGAATCGCTTTGATCTTAAAGCCACTTAATATAAGTATTGAGAACCTTTATAAATCTTGTTTATGTTAATGCGGAATGATATGAAAGAAAATAAATTTATTTGGATATTAACTTTGATAACAAGAGAAAATAATTTAACCATATCAAAGATGTAAAGAATTTTTTTCAAAAAACTTTTTTTTTTTTAAAAGCACTATTTCTCTCAGTGGGATCTAAATCCAATTGAAGCAATACTCAAGCTAGACGAAAACTTAAACAGATGGAAACACTTTAAAGCTTGCGAATAGGTTCCCAGGCACAACAAAACAACAGTTAAAAGCATAATCTAGAAGAGGTTCCAAATTAGCTTTGTAAAAGATTGGAATTTGTTTTTC